>VZSE01007458.1:0-21898 GCA_013398275.1 Promerops cafer
TTTTCCCATCCTTTTCCCCACCCCGTATCCCCCCCAGACCATCCCGGTGCTCTCCTGGACCCGATTCCAGCCCCATTTTCCTGGGATTTCTTTAGGATTTCACACCTTTCCCCCCATGACAGAATTCCAGGATTCAGGAATGGCTTTTTCCTCCTTTTCCTCCTTTTTTCTCCGCAGCTGCTGGATATTTTTAACCTCTCCATATTTTTAATTCCTTGAAACTCCACTAATTAATAAAACCTCAGAATTACATTTTTTTTTCCCTGGGAAGTGCAGGAACACCGAGCATTTCCTTGGAATCATTTGTGACACCTCTTTTTTTTTTTGGTTTTTCCAAGGTTTTTCTTTTTTTCCCCCCTCCCATATTTTATTCCGACGCTTTGTGAATTGGGAAATGAACGGATGCAGTGACAACCTGTAATTTCCAGGGAATAATTCCGAGGGAAAGAAATCCCAGGGAACGACTCCGGAGTCAGAATTGATCCAAAGGCTGAGGGGAGTGGGATAAAATGGGAGAGGAGATGATTCCATGGAATTTTCCCTCCTTTCAAAAGCTGATGGCAGCTCATTAATAACGATTTAGCTGAGCTGGGGAAAAAAAGGAAAAAAAAACAGGGAAATCATTTGGGAATGGGGGATGGGAAGCCTGGAAAACGATGGTTTTTGGAGATGGTTTCACTTCCAGCCGCTGGAAATCCCAAATCCCAAAAATTGGTGTCGCAGCCGCGGCCTTGGGGACTCGAGGAAGGCGTTTCCCAGCGGGAGCCGCTCCCGGAATTCCACATTTTGGGGTGAGAGTGGTGCTGCAGGTGGGTGGAATTCCGCTTTTCCCGGATCCCTGGTGACTCAGGGTGTAATTCCCTGTTTTTATCCGCAGCCTCACCTCTCCCGAAGAGAAAAGAGGAATGTGGCCCCGCGATTCCCTGAATTCCGAGGTGAAGGTGAAGCTTTTTCCTGCTTTCCCGTAAATTTTCCGTTTTTCCGTGTTTGCTCTTCCTCGGAGCTTCCCGAAATGTCGGGGTGGTGAAATGGATTCCTTGGGATATTAAGGACACCTCAGACCTGTTGGTGTTTTTCCGTGGGACAAATCCCATTGCTCACGGAGATCCGGGGGCTGAATTTATCCAGGGAAAGGTGAAATCCTGGCTGGATCCGCTCCGCCGATCCCGTTTTTCTCGGAAGTGCTGCCCCCAAATCATTCCTGAGCAGATCCATGAATTGGAAATCCCAGCTCACCCCGGGCAGGAGAAGGGATTTGTCCATGTCAGCCACCCCGAGCCAGCTCCTGCAGCTGCTGGAAGTGGGGTTTTTTGGGAATTACGTAAGTTCTGGGAGGAGGAGGTTGTTGGTTGCTGTGCCAGCTGGGAATTCCTTCCCAAATCCCATTCCCCCTTTCCCAGGGAATTCCCTTCATTCCCAGCTCTCCCAGCCTGGGCTTGGATCCATCCCCGCTCCTCTCCGGGAAGGAATTTCGGGATCCAGGGGCTGCACTGGGAATTCAGGACTCCAGGAAGGGACTCCCTTCCTTTTTCCATCCCCAAATTCCACCAAAATCCCTCGGGATGGATCCTGAGCGTCCTGGATCCTGGAATCCCGGGATGGTTTGGGACGGGATCCATGGATCTTCAATCCCATCCCCACCCCCCTGTTCCAGGGAGCTCCAGCCTTTCCTCGGACACTCCCAGGGATCCAGGGATTCTCTGGGAATTCCAGCCCAGCCAGGAATTCCTTCCCCAGATGCCAGCCCAAGCTCCCCTTTCCCAGTGGGGAGCCATTCCCTGGTTCCCGTTTTCCCAAATTCCGGCTCTCCTGGAGCCCCTTTGGAAGATTTCCGCCATTTTCCATATCTGGAATTCCATCCGTGCCAGGATTTGTGGCTCTTCCCCTCCCAGTTTTCCTCGGATATCCCAGATTTATCCCTCCTATTCCCACTGTTCGGCCACTCCATGAATCTCAGCACAAATCCCTGATCCCTTAACCCTTCCCCCTCTGGAATTGTCTCGGTGTGCCGGAATTCCCGGTCCTGTGCCGACATTCCCGCTCCTCCGGGAGCTCCGGCTTCTCCCAAATCCATGTGGAAACCTTGGGAATTCCCGGCACCTTATCCTGGGGTATCTCCTGATCCCTGTGGATCCCAAGCCCGGATCAGGGATCCAAATCCATCCTCGGATACTCCCAGGGATCCAGGGGCAGCCACAATTTTCCCACAATTCCAAGCAACCTGGAAAAAGGAGGGGAAAAACCCCAAAGCTGCTGCGGGAACTGGAAGGGACCAAATCCATCTGTCCCATTTGGAGAAGCGCTGGAGAGGATCCCAAGGGTTTCAGTGTCCGAGCGGGAAGGAGAAATCCAGAATTCCATCTGGGAGAAAGGGATGGATCTTTGGGAGAAGATCAAATTCCCATCACCCTGCACTTCCTTGGTTACCTGACCTCACCTGAGACCCTGGGAATTCTTCCCTTTTCTCCCCTATTTCTCTCTATTCCAACCTTTAGCCTGGAAATTTTGGGTCCTCCCTGCCCCAGGTTTCACTTCCATGGGTTTGGGATTGGGCACATCCCGTGGTCTGTTGGGTTTTCGGGACAAATTGGGTGTTTTGGTGTTGATGTTTTGAAGAATTGTGGGAGGTCTTGTGTGAAAAATCAACTTTTTTTTCCATCACGAAGAGAGGAGGAGGGGCTGGAATTTGGCTGTCAGCAGCTCCAGGCTGGTATCCTATGGATAGGAATTCCTAAGAGTAGGAATTATTGTTCTCATGGACCAAAAACCTTAAATAACCACCCAAAATTCCAGAGTGCTGGAAAAAACCAGCTGGAAAATCCTTTGGAGCATCTCCAGGTGCAGGATATGAGGAAAAGGCCTCAAGTTGTCCCCAGGGAGAGCCTGAAATTGGAAATATTCCCCAATTTTTTTTTTTTTTTAATTGGAAGGGTTTTCCAGCCCTGCTCTCCCTGCCCTTATCCCAATCCCAGCACACAAAACACCAGGAACAACTCGGCTGCCTTGATATCCAGAGGAATCCATCACACTTCCAAACATCCCTGAGCCTGTGCGGACAAGCCCGGAGAGTTTCTGCACAGCTGAGCCAGCGCAGCACGAAACGAGCCCGGAACGAGCTGGAAAATGGGAAGCTAAAAATAAACCCAGAGGAAAAATTGCTTTATTTCTCGATCAAGCTGCCGGTCAGCTCCGAATGGATTGGGTTCAGACAAAATAAAAGAGGGAACGGATCCAATATTTCCTGTTTTTGCCGGAGGGCCGAGCTCCCAGATGCAGGGAAGGAGTGAGCTCGGCCGGGCGCGGAAAAAGCCGGGGCTGTCACGGCTCCGACGTCAGCGCGATCCGTAATTGTGTCAGCGGTGACAGGACAACAAATCTTCCGGAAAATTTCACCGATTCCGAGCAGGAATTGCGTCTCCTCCCAGGGCAGCCTTCGTCCTTTGCTTTTCTGGTGTCAACAGCTGAGTGTGGTCGTTCTTCCAGGGGATGGAAAAATCCCGCTCCGACAAATCCAGGCTCGACCGCGTCCGGATTTAAATCCGGGTTTAAACACGGGTTTAAATCCCCGGCAGCGGGACCGCGTGGGTCTGTCCCTCCCCACAGGGACACCGGTTTTCCTTGGATCATCCCAACTTTATCCCTGGATATTTTGTTGTCTCTTGGTGCGTCAGCGCGTGCCCGACCGCGACCCCGCGCTCCGGATCACCGAGAGTCTTCCTCACGGAATTCCTCCTCCTCCTCTTCCCTGTTTTTCCTGCGTGTCCGAGCCCTTGCCGCCGGCAAAGCTTCCGAAGGCTCCTGACAGAGTCATTTATTACAGTGACACCCGAAATGTCACCGTCCCCGCTGGATTCCAGCCCCGCTTTTGATTGAAATCCTATAAAAAAGAGGTGGAAAAGGTCGGAGCTCTGGGCGCTCGCTCCTGGTTTGAAGTCAAGCGCTGGAATGCGGCTTCCGAAACTCTGGAGTTGTGGAGGTCAAGGAACACCCACCTGCCCTGGGGTTCCTGGGAGGTCCCACGCCACCCTGGGCTGGGCAGAGGTCAGGAAGGTGCTGAGAAGCTTTAATTGGATAATTCCTGATGGAAGAGGCAATTCCACGCCATCTCCAAAGGAGATCCAGGAGGAGAATCTGAGGATCTACAGGATCCACCAGCCCGTCTGTGCTGGGAGAGACAGGGACCAAACCCTCCCCAGGAGCAGGGGTGGTTTGGGTGAACAATGACCTTAAATCCCATCCCACTCCAATCCCACGGTAACAGCGTGCTCCAACTTTTCCTTGGACACTCCCAGGGATTCTCTGGGAATTCTCCTCCAGGGCCTCCCCACCCTCCCAGCCAGGAATTCCTTCCCAAGATCCCACCCCAAGCTCCCCTTTCCCAGGGAGTTCCCTCCACTCCCAGCTCTCCCAGCCTGGGCTTGGATCCATCCCCATCCCGACTCCTCTCCGGGAAGGAATTTTGGGATCCAGGGGCTTCACTGGGAATTCAGGACTCCAGGAAGGGTCTCCCTTCCCTTTTCCACCCCCGAATTTCATCAAAATTCCTTGGGATGGATCCTGAACATCCTGGATCCTGGAATCCCGGGATGGTTTGGGATGGGATCCATGGACCTTCAATCCCATCCCCTTTGTTTCCCAAGGCAAAGAAGAACGGGATAATTTGGGAAGCAGGAGGCTGCAGCAAAGTTTGATCCCAACTGGCACTGCCTCGTTCCCTCCTGGGAACAGCCAGGAGGGATCGGCCACGGGCAGGCGGTGCCAGAGCAGCCCCAATTCCCGCTGGGATGAGATGATGGTGGCACCCTTGGAGATCCTCAGGGATCACCATCCCGACCTAACTGGACCTGCCTGGAGTGGAGAGCTCAGAGATCCCTTCCACCCTCAGCTCCTCCTGGTTGTGTCACCCCAGAGGGACAATTTGGGTTTTGATCTCAATTCCTCCCGCCAGCAAGGTCCTGGCTTCCGATCCTCACGGCCTCCTCCTGGGAAAGGATCAAATTTGGGAATTGCTTGGGATGGACAGAAGCAGCCGAGCCTGGTGTAAATAAATAAGCACAGAATTTATTCCCGTCCAGAATAACACGCCCAGTTTTAACGCAGAACCAATAAAAGCTGACAGCATCAGAAAAAAGGTGTTTTTCCCACCAGGCCACTCCAGGAGTCCCCAAATCCTGACATTTCATCCCTCAAATGCCACCATGGGAGCCCATCCTGAGGACACAGCAGGATTAACACAGGTGACGAGACACCTGGAATGTCCCCAACCTCTCCAGGGGAAACGGGATGATCCCGGGGCTGCTCTTCCCAGAGGAGATGATGCCCTATTCCCTAAAATCGGGGAACTGGGAGGGACCAGGATCACCAAGTCCAACTCCGGAGCTCTTTGCGGCTGCGGGCTCTGGCAGAAGCGAGTCCTGGGCTTTATTGCTGGGATGAGCGTTATTCCCGGGATAAGCGTTGTGCCCCTCCTGTTCTTCCAGGATGAGGATCTCTGGGAGCATCATTCCAGCCTCTTCACCATGTAGGGCCCTTCCAGCTCGTAGCCGATCTTCCTGTAGTAATTCCTGGTGCCGACACCTGCGAGGAGGAGAACAACAAGGTTTAATTCCATGGGGACAAAGCTGGAAAAGCCAGGCATGGGCAGGACAGGCCCTTCCATGGAGGAATGGCGTGAGGAGGAGCTCGGCCTCTCCAGACTCGGCTGCTGTGCCGGAGCGGGGGTGTTTGCTCGTTAGCAGCTGGACTAATTACGGTGTTGTTCAGGCAGGAGCTGCAGCTGCTCCCTCCGCCCTGGACTGTGCCCCAGATCCTTTGTCTCGGGAAAGGCCGTGAGCTCCGAGAGGGAGAGGAATCAGCACGGAAAAACGGGAAATGCGAACCCCGGGCACAACAAAGCCGGAGGGCTCAGCTGCGGGATCCTCACCGGGAACTGAAGGGCCCTACAGCCCCAGGACCCATTCCAGGGGCTCCCGGAATGAGCTCAGCTCCACTCCAGGTACTCAAGTGGGCGCAATCCAATTTCCTCCTCGAGCAGGATGGCTCTGAACGTTCTCCGAGAGCCTCTTCCCTGCTCTTCTCTCTTGAGGTGCCCAGGGGCGCTTTTCCCGCAGGAAAGGCAGGACAGGCCCAGCTCTGCATCCTTCCCACCTCAGCTAATTACTCACAGGTGCAGTAATTACTCATCAGGGAGGGAGGAGGGATTCGGCATCATCGGCGGCACAGGATGGAGAGGACTCGGCTCTCCAGCATTAAGAGCAGCCCCTCTTTCCTCTGATCCCTCTCCAGACTTCCTGGAAACTCCTGGGCTCTCCAGGAATCGTCAGGAACGGGCAGGGAATGACCTGGCAACCCCTTCCTGCCCACGGTGATGTCCCCGTGGCTGCTCGGACAGGTTTGGTTAAAATGACCCTCAGCTATTTCCTGAACGCACATCTCAGGAGTTCCTGAATGGTTTAAGATCCCAACCAATTCCCATCCAGCATCCTCGTGTCCCTGCCCACAGCGGGGCTTGGACCTGGATGGTCTTTAAGGTCCCTTCCAACCCCAACCACCCCTGGATTCATCCCACGATTCCAAACTGGAGCAGTTTAAGATGCGGAAAAGGCACCTGAAACCCAGACCTGAAATGTCCTCATGCCCCCCATTCCAGCAGCTGGGAAGACCCTGGAAAACCACAAGAAACCCCAAACTGGGGAACAGATTCCCTTCTAAGCAGTGGCAAAGTCTGTGTGATGTCACAGCAGAGCCAAGAACACCCTGGAGGGACCCAAATTCACTCCGCTTTTAGAACCTGAAACCAAGGAAAAGCCCAAAAAAACCCAAACACATCCATTCCCCTCTTCCTGATCTCTGCCTGGAAGGGTTGGGACCTCTGACTTGGAGTAAACCACAACCTTAATCAACATCTTGCCCAAAAAACATCCCCTGGGTTCATTAGCAGAGCAGTTGGGGTACAAACCATGAATTTTGGCTCTGAAAGATCATCCACAACCCCGAACAACTTGGATGAAGGGTCAGCAACACCTCAGGCTGAAGGACATTGAATAATTCAACTGCTGGTTTAAAACCACCTCCATCAGAGTTCTTTAACAATCCCCCTTTTTCCTTTATCCCTTGGAAAACCTGAGGGGGTTGAAGGCCACATCTCAGGTTGCTTCCATGAATCCCAGAGCTATTAAGAGGCACGAGCTGGGTGCCAGGTCTTCCTCTCTGGGTTCAAGCCATCAGTGACACCGACGTGTCCCAAGGTTCCAAACATCTCCATCGCCATTCCAGCCCCGCTCATGGCAGTAACTTCTGCCACAAAATGTCCTTCAGCGGGAAGGTCTTCCCTGGAGATGCCCGAAGGAGGCTGTGACCCTGCGGGAAGCCCGGACTGGAGCAGGGTCCTGGCAGGGCCTGTGTCCCCATGGAGAGAGCGATTCCAGAGGCCGCAGCTGGAGAAGAACCTTGGGATGCCCAACACACCTGGGAGGCCTCCATGGTGCAGGATCTCCTCCCAAATCTGCTCTGATTTACCCCAAACACGCCCCAGAGCTGGTGGGACCTGTCCAGGCAGAACCCTTCCCATGGCTCCAGGCCCACCCGTGTTTTGCAGGGAAAAGAAATCCCTCAAAAAATATCTCAAAAGAATTCTCCTGCAGGATTGGAAGAATAAGACCAAAAACTTGGCTTTCCAAGCCAGAACTGGCCTAATTCCCCACCCTGCAGCTTTAGGACAGGGATTTAACGTTANCCGAAGGAGGCTGTGACCCTGCGGGAAGCCCGGACTGGAGCAGGGTCCTGGCAGGGCCTGTGTCCCCATGGAGAGAGCGATTCCAGAGGCCGCAGCTGGAGAAGAACCTCGGGATGCCCAACACACCTGGGAGGCCTCCACGGTGCAGGATCTCCTCCCAAATCTGCTCTGATTTACCCCAAACACGCCCCAGAGCTGGTGGGACCTGTCCAGGCAGAACCCTTCCCATGGCTCCAGGCCCACCCGTGTTTTGCAGGGAAAAGAAATCCCTCAAAAAATATATCAAAAGAATTCTCCTGCAGGATTGGAAGAATAAGACCAAAAACTTGGCTTTCCAAGCCAGAACTGGCCGAATTCCCCACCCTGCAGCTTTAGAACAGGTATTTAACGTTAAATATTCCGTGTCCAACGGCGCCAGAGCTCAGGCTGAGCTCGGCAGAGCAGGATTCATCCAGGTCCAGATTCAGCAGAAGGACAGAGGCTCCGATCCCACCTGCCTGGATGGAAACCCATGGCCATGGAGTACTCCTGGAAGGTCTCCATGGTGCAGGAACTCTTCCCAAATCTTCTGATTTACCCCAAACACGCCCCAGACCTGGTGGGACCTGTCCAGGCAGAACCCTTCCCACGGCTCCAAGCCACACCCATGTTTTCCAGGGAAAAACACCCTCCAAGAAATATCTCGACAGAATTCTCCTGCAGGATTGGAAGAATAAGACCAAAAACTTGGCTTTCCAAGCCAGAACTGGCCGAATTCCCCACCCTGCAGCTTTAGGACAGGGATTTAACGTTAAATATTCCGTGTCCAACGGCGCCAGAGCTCAGGCTGAGCTCGGCAGAGCAGGATTCATCCAGGTCCAGATCCAGCAGAAGGACAGAGGCTCCGATCCCACCTGCCTGGATGGAAACCCATGGCCAGGAGCCAGGAAAGGCTTTTTGGAAGTGTCCTCTCCCCACAATCTTCCANCCCATGGCCATGGAGTACTCCTGGAAGGTCTCCATGGTGCAGGAACTCTTCCCAAATCTTCTGATTTACCCCAAACACGCCCCAGACCTGGTGGGACCTGTCCAGGCAGAACCCTTCCCACGGCTCCAAGCCACACCCATGTTTTCCAGGGAAAAACACCCTCCAAGAAATATCTCGACAGAATTCTCCTGCAGGATTGGAAGAATAAGACCAAAAACTTGGCTTTCCAAGCCAGAACTGGCCGAATTCCCCACCCTGCAGCTTTAGGACAGGGATTTAACGTTAAATATTCCGTGTCCAACGGCGCCAGAGCTCAGGCTGAGCTCGGCAGAGCAGGATTCATCCAGGTCCAGATCCAGCAGAAGGACAGAGGCTCCGATCCCACCTGCCTGGATGGAAACCCATGGCCAGGAGCCAGGAAAGGCTTTTTGGAAGTGTCCTCTCCCCACAATCTTCCAAGGACACATCCTCTGAAAACGGCAAATTTAATCCCCTTTTGGGAGCAGCAGAATCGTGGCGAAAGCTGCTGATAACCCCCCAAAACCTGGAATTTGCATCCTGAAAATTAAATGAATACATTTTGGAAGCCTGCCTGGAGCAGGGGACAGAGGGAAGTGGCTCCAGCAGCAGGGATAAACACATCGGTGGCCCAGAGGGACGGCCACGGGCAGGAGACCGCGGCAGAACCAGCCCGTAAATCCATAAATCCATAAATTCCTATCTCTGACTCAGCCCTGCCGCGCTGGAATACCGACACGGCGTCCGAGTATCCTCCAAGATCCCTTCGCCACGGCTCACCGGGCGCGGAACTGAGTGAAAATGAGGTTGTTTTCAGCATCATTAACGACCTGCTAATAGCTCATAAAATTTCTGCGGCAGAGGCTCCCTGAGACACTCGAAGGACTTCATCTCCGCGTCTTTCTTGGCAACCACTGGAATCTTCTCCCAGGATGCAGAGTCCAGGCACATCCTGACTCGCAGATTCCTTCCCCCTCAGAATATTCCAGGGATAACCTGAGCCAGCTGAGCTTGCCCAATGAGGTGCCACAGGGATTTGGGGTGGCCACTAAGGTGCCAGCTGCAATTTTCCAGGTTTTTCTTGGGAGTAACCACCTGGATCAGTGCTTTGCCTGTGGAAAAGGGAGCTTGGACATCCCAGGTGGACACCTGGACAATCTGCGGGATCTCCGTTGAGTAAGACTGTCCTTCAAGGGTGCTGGGCAAAGGACCAGCCAACAGGACAGGAAATGGTTTTTCCAGAGAATCTGTGGAATCCTCATCCCTGGAAATGTTCCAGGCCAGGTTGGATGGGGCTTGGAGCAACCTGGGATGGTGGGAGGTGTCCCTGACCATGGAACTGGATGGGATTTCAGGTCCTTTCCCACCCGAACCATCCTGGAATTCCATGGAAGAACGATGTGACATTCACCAAAATGCTACGGATTTCACTCAGAACGAGCAGTGAGTCTCAAGCCAGACACATGAATTTGGGATGGCCACAGGGATTGGGATGGCCACGGGGATTCGGGATGGCCACAGGAATTCAGGATGGCCATGGGGATTTGGGATGGCCATGGGGATTTGGGATGGCCACGAGGATTCGGGATGGCCACGGGGATTCAGGATGGCCACAGGAATTCGGGATGGCCAAAGCTGCTGCTCTCGGCACCAGTGAGGCCGTGTCGGTGCCGTACGAGGGGAACACTCTGCCGCAGCTGGAATTTCACTTTTTATGGAAAAGTCACGGAGAAGGAAGTGACAAAAGCTTTGGCTGTCACCTGCATCATTCCCAGGGCACGGAGGGCACCGAGCCAGGCAGGAAGCGCAGGAGCTGCTGCAGCCACAGGACAGAACAGAAACTTCCTTTTTTTAACCCAAAAGGCCAAGAAGGAAACCATGAACTCCAGGAGAATCTCCATGACCCAGGAGGACTCAAAGGCCGTCACTGAGAGGACACAAAAGTGACGTTTTAGTGTCACTCGAGCCCTGGCTGCGTGACTTGGAGTTTGACGTCGCCGTGAGTGAGGGAACACAACGTGAGGCCACAAAAAGAGAAGTTTTAGGTTTTTGGGTTTTTTTTACTCCTTGCTTTGATCTTCACCAAGTTCACAGTGATGCTTGCCCCGCTGTCACCTCAACGACTTGTTGGGAATCCCACTGGTGTCCCCAAGCCTTGGGGACAAGCTTCAAAGCAAAGCTGACACTTGTGGACATTGCAGGGTTTGCTTCGGAGCGAGACCTCACTCTTCAAGCTGGCAGCACCAATTTATGAGTTGAAAGGTCAAATCCAGGCTTTCAATCCGTGGAAATGTAGGAAAATAGGAAGAGGGAGGGGTTTTTTCCTTGTCTGTTGTGTTCTGGATGCTGATGGAAAATCCGTGAGTTTGGGAATCAGAGTTGGGAACGCGCAGCAGCTCCATCCGCGATTTTCCATGAGTTTCCTTTGGCATTTCTGCTTCCCACAAGGCTGGGATTTATCTCCAGGGAAAACACGAGGCTGTTTCATGTGAATCCCAACAAATCCCCCGCCGGGAACGGGAACAACGGGGAGCAAGCAAAGGATCAAAGATAACCAAAAACTGCCTTATCAGCACCAAGGAAAGAGGGGAAAATCCCCCTTTTTAACAGTGCTGAGAAAACCGGGGCACGTCGGAGCAATCCCGGAAAAGTCCTGAATTTAAGGAATGATCCCTACAGCAAAGATTTTTGTTTTAAATCTGAAAATTGGCAATGCATTTTCTGGAAGTTCCTGAAGATACTGAGGAGATAAAAATCCTTGGAAAACTATGGGATTTTGGAAATGTTCCCCAGTATCCTGGAATGGTTTGGGTTGGGAGGGACCTCAAAGCTCATCCAGTTCCATCCCTCTTCCACGGGCAGGGACACCTTCCACTATCCCAGGTTTCTCCAAGCATTGTCCAACCTGGCCTTGGACACTCCAGGGATGGGGCAGCCCCGAATTTTGGAAAACCTGTGCCAGGGCCTCATTCCCTCTGAGAAAATAGGAATCCAATATTATTTATTTAAAAGATAATTAAAAACCCATTTAATACCACTGAACCTGCTTCAAATCAGAGCTCTGGAAGTGATTTTTGATCTTTTTTTCTAACCCACGAGCGCCAGGGTCTGAATCTCTTCCCCGCAGAGCAGGGGGATTGATATTCCAATCAGTGGGATCGATATTCCCGGAGGGATTGAGTCCAGGGATGGGAGAGCCACAGCAGCCACCAGGAGCTAATCAGAGCCGTGATTTAGCCACGTCCTGACGCACTCACACACTGATCACGGAATGATGATCCCAAAATGAGAATCCTTCCTAAAACGAGCAGCAGAGTCAAACCCCAGCTGTGCCCAAGCCCTGCGCGCCGCTGCTTGTTGGACCTGCGGGAGGAATCCGCCCCCGAAATCCTCTGGGTTTTAATGTCAAATGCAAGTTGGTATTTTTTTCCCCCTCCGTCCTTTCCTGCTTGGAATGCTTCCCGGAGATTTTAAATTACTGTTTTCACAGCCCCTGTGTCTGGCGGCGAGGTTCTGTCACGGCACGGCCCCGAGCAGCCACGATCCCACAGCTGGGTAATTTGAAATCACAGATCTGTGATGAAAAAGGAGTTTTTTGGAGTCTGGGTGTCGTTCATCAGCTCAACAACTGCAAAACACCGGTGGCCTTGGAGATCCGAGATGGGATTATTTGTGACCCCCTGATCCATGGGCAGAAAACCTGGGATATCCTTGGAATCACCCTCCAGCCTCCCAAAAATCCCTGCTGCACTTAAATCCTGAGTGGATTTGATGGGAATGCAGAGAGATGCAGAACATTCCTGATGGGGCTGGATTTGATGGGAATATGGAGATGCAGAACCTTCCTGATGGGGCTGATCCGGCTTCTCAGCCAGAGAAATAAAAACCAGGGAAGAACCCGCAGCACCTGAACAGCATTTTTGGGAAAAAACCCAACGAAATAATGAAAGGCGGAATTACAGAACTGATTTTTGAAGGCCGAGCCTGCGAGAGACCTATCCCAGAGATTCCAGATGGGGAGATTCCATCTCATTGATCCCTTTATGATGGAAGCACCATCTCCTTAATGCCCACACGGCCCTGCCCCGACCCAGCAAACCCCGACTCCAGCGCCAGGAAACGGCAGAGCTGGCGGATCTCCCGCCTCCAATCCAAACAAAATGAAATATTTAGCAGATAATTCCGTAACTTCTGCCAGGATTTAAGGAACTGCTGCCGTGGTGTGGCTGTGGGGCATCGGGAGAGACGGGGACAGGGCAATTTGTCTGCTCCTCACCCCCAAATGTGTCACAATTTGAGCGTTTGGGAGGTTTTAGCTCCAGAGGTGGTGGTTGGAATATCCAGCCCGGGAATGGATTTGGGATGAGTCACCGAGCATGTGAGGCATCCATGATCTGTCCTTTTCGCCCGTGGGCTCCAGGATGATAAACTCAGTGATCCTGAGAGCCAGCCCATCTCCTCCAGCAGGGAATCACGGGATGGCTCAGGTTGGGAAGGACCTTGGGATGTCCTATCCATGGGCAGGGACACCTTCACTGCCCCAGGCTGCTCCAGCCTGGGCTTGGACACTTCCAGGGATGGGGCAGCCACAAATTCTCTGGGAATTCTGTGCCAGGGATCCACTACAGGTGACTCAGAACGCTCACAAAAATAACGCTGCTGGTTAAAAAGGGGCAAGAAGGACCAGGAGGGGAAGAACCCTCCACAATTTCTCTGCGTTTTTGCTCTGTTGTCCCTCTTGACAGGGCTCCTCCTTGGACTTCCCATCCCTGGAAGTGTCCACGGAAAGGTTGGAGCAACCTGGGACAGTGGAACCTCATCCAGAGGGTGGGACAGGGGGCTTTAAAGTCCCTCCCGACCCAAACCATGTGGGATTTGGTGACGCTCCGAGCCCATGTGTTCACCTGGGGCAGCACCGTGGAGAGGGGCAGGGAGCAGCAGCTCCACCTGCATCCCTGCAGATCCCTGGGAAGCTCCAATGTGATGCAGCAGGAATTCAGAGGGTTAAAATAAATTAACCCCAGCTCTGGATGGTTTTTCCCCAGCTCTTCCCAGCTCCTGGGACGATCCCAGTGATGGAGCTGGAGCTGCCTGACATCACCGGGAATTCACGGAATTAAGATAAATCAATCCCAGCTCTTCCAAATTTCACCTGCTCTGCTGTTCTGAGCAGAGCACGCAAGCTCCGGACGGCTTTTTCCCAGCTCCTTGGGATGATCCCAAGCTGGAGCTGCCTGGCATCACCAGGAATTCAGAGAGTTAAAACAAATCCATCGCAGCTCTTCCGCATTTCTGTTCCGAGCGGAGCAGGCGGGGAGCACCCCAGCCCCGGATGGTTTTTTCCCAGCTCCTGGGACGGTCCCAGCGATGGAGCTGGAGCTGCCTGGCATCACCTGCTCCTCTGCCTCCCATCGAGGAATCCATCCCGCCTCCCCTCCGCGCACTCGGCCATGACACATCCCTGGCCCGCGGCCACGTTAATTTTCTCCTTGACAGCCCCCGAATGGCGGCCTGGGCCGGGGGAAAGGCGATCATCCCGAGCATGGAAATGAGCTCCTGGCAGGCACCGGGAGCCGCGCGTGGCTCCGACGCCGCTCCGAGCCTCCTCGGGAGCCGGGCCTGGCCTAGAGGGATAAAACGCGTGGCTGCGAGGGGAAGGCGAGGAAAGGGTGCTGCTGGCGGGGCTGGGTGGCTGAGGACTGAGCACCCGCGGGAGGGGAATTCAATCTGGGCCTTTCTGCGGGAGATAAGGACACAAAGCTGTCGGAACAAGCCAAGGCCGGCTGCTCCCGCTGGCAGCGCAAACAGATAACGCTGACAGACGTCAGCGCGGCGCCGCGGCCCGGGGAGCTCTTCCCTGGATTTACAGAGCTGGATTTTAGTGCTGAGAAGGAATTTGCAGTCTGAGCCCGTCCCCTGCCCTTGGAGGCGCCCTGGCAGCTTCTCCTGCTGAATCCCAGTTTGGGTTTGCTGAATCTCAGTTTGGATCTGTGGAATTCCAGTTTGGATTTACTGAATCCCAGTTTGGATTCACTGAATCCCAGGTTGGGTTTCCTGAATCCCAGTTTGGGTTTGCTGAATCCCAGTTTGGATTTGCTGAATCCCAGTTTGGATTTGCTGAATCCCAGCTTGGGTTTGCTGAATCCCAGTCTGGATCTGCAGAATTCCAGTTTGGATCTGCTGAATCCCAGTTTGGATCTGCTGAATCCCAGTTTGGGTTTGCTGAATCCCAGTTCGGATCTGCAGAATTCCAGTTTGGATCTGCAGAATTCCAGTTTGGGTTCGCTGAATCAAGGATGAGCCCAGGACAATCAGTGGGATAAAATCACAGAGGTGGTTTGGGCTGGAAGGGACCTTTTTGGACCGTCCCATTCCAACCCCAACACCTCCCACCATGCCAGGCTGCTCCCAGCCCTGCCTGGCCTTGGACACTGCCAGGATCCAGGGGCAGCCACAGCTTCTCTGGGAATTCCATCCCAGCCCCTCCCCACCCTCACAGGGAACAATTCCTTCCCAAATCCCATCCATCCCTGCCCTCTGGCAGTGGGAAGCCATTCCCTGTGTCCTGTCCCTCTATCCCTTGTCCCCAGTCCCTCTCCAGCTCTCCTGGAGCTCCTTCAGGCCCTGGAAGGGCTCTGAGCTCTCCCTGGATCCTTCCCCAGGGGAGCACCCCCAGCTCTCCCAGCCTGGCTCCAGCCCTGGGAGCAGAATCCCTCGCTGGGGCTCAGCCCAGGACCAGCAGGGTTTGGAGATGGCGACTTTGGGAAATGCCTGAGCGGAGCCGGCGGCGATTCCCGGGGCGGGAGGAGATCCAGACGCGGGCGCAGCAGAGCCCAGAGCCAGCACGGGAGGTTGGCCTGGCCCCGTCCCAGCGCTCCTCTCCCAGAGCAGCGGGGGATTTCGGAGCTGGCAAAGCTCGGAGCCGGGCTGGCACGCGGGTATCTCACGATCCGTGCGCCCCAGCCGCTCGGGACCGTCCCGGTGACCTCCAGACATCCCACGTGGAGGCACAGAGGCCACTGAGCTCCGCCAGGAAGGACAAACCAGCGTCCCTCAAAAAAACCCCAAACCCGAAGGCACCGGATTTGTCATTTCACGGAATTTTCAAGGAATCCCGGATCTCTCCGGATCCCCGGAACAGGAGGATGATGCCAGAACTGTCAAGTGCTGCTCAGGGGGAACACGAAGGATCCGGAATTTGTGGATTTGTGGGAGCACATCCGGTCACTCAGCAGAGGCGGGAGCCAGCGTTCCCAGCATCTCCCACACCCATCGCTGGTGCTGTTTGAAGGGAACAGCTGGAAGTGTTTGCTCCGGGATTAGGGTCAGACGGGGCTAATTATGGGATGTCAAGCCTCAAAGTCAAAATAACGGCCAGAGGAGCCATCAAGGACACGACAGGAAAGGTTTTGAGGACAGAGGATTGTCCTTTGTCTACCTTCACCCGGATCTGGAGGTTATTCCATTATTCCTCCTCCCCAGCTCGAGGTATGGTGGAAAATCTGTGGGAATTTCATGGGAAGGGATGAGGAGAACAAGACTTAAACCCTTAATTGAAGGTTCCCATGAAAGGGAAGAGCATTTCCTTCTAAATCCCTGGAAAATGTCCAACCCCCCTTCCGACTGCTGGGAATTCCAAGTCCCTGGGAAGGAAATTGGCTTCATTTCCTCGTTAATCTGATTTCTAAATAATTCCCACCCAATCAAAGTTCAGAAATTGTGGATTTGGGGGGAAGGAAACAAGGAAACAAGGAAGGAAGGATTCCAAGAAGGAAGGATTCCAGGAAGGAAGGAAGGATTCCAGGAAGGAAGGAAGGAATTCCCCACATTCCTTATATTTTCAACACCTTGCGGACACCCAAGGATCAAATTTTGAAATTGTTTCACTTAGGTTTTGGGGGGTTTTGAAAAGGGCGAAAAGAAGTAAATTCAGAGCAGATAAAACTGAAAGTCAAAAACAACCCCAAAAACCACCCCCAAAAAAAGCCAACAAAAGGCAGAGCAAACACCCGGCAATTCCAACTGCTGGCAAATGGAAAAACAGGGATTTCAGAGCTCGGGATAATGGAGCGATGCCTCCAGGGTCTCCCGTTCCCAGCCGGAATGCCGATCCCGAGCTCCCGGCCCCGCAGCACAAAGGCACTGCTCGAGCAGAAAATTACCTGAAATGAGCAAATAAATGCACAAATCGCTGCTTTGGAGCGGGGCTTCAGCAGGGGAGGGGGCACCTCCTGCTTCCTGCTGGAACAGCTCGGAATCCTGGGAAAAGGGCCCCAGTCCCGGCTCCTTACTGGGAACGTTCATCCTCAGTGGGCCAGGGGAAGATCGGGGTGTGTTTTAGGGGAAGGAAGGACCTTGAGATCTACAGGGGTTCAAAATATCCAGGGATAACGGAATCCAGGGATATCAGCATCCACGGAAAACAGAATCCAGGGATATCAGCACTGAGGGAAAACAGCACTCAGGGAAAACAGCAATCCAGGGATAACGGAATTCAGGGATAATGGAATCCAGGGATATCAGCATCCAGGGATAATGGAATCNCGGAAAACAGAATCCAGGGATATCAGCACTGAGGGAAAACAGCACTCAGGGAAAACAGCAATCCAGGGATAACGGAATTCAGGGATAATGGAATCCAGGGATAACGAAATAGAGGGATATCAGCATTGAGGGAAAGCAGCATTCAGGGATAAGAGAATCCAAGGATAACGGAATCCAGGGATATCAGCATCCAACCCAAGCTCTGTCCAAGCCAGAGGTGCCACTGGCACCGCACCAGACACCCCTGGCTGATCTCAGTTCCCATCCCATCCCTAATTTCCCTGAATCCCAAACCCTTCCCAACCTTCCCAGTCCTCACTTTCCCTCCAAAGGCGCTCCAAGCCTGTTTGTCACCTTGCCGGGGCCCAGCACAGGCAGTTCTCCCAGTGGTCCTCTCCTGATGAAGGGGCGTTTAACTGGGCACACTGGGAGCAGCTGGGATGGCTCCGGGCATCATTCCCGGCTCCTGGAATCATTCCTGCCTCCCGGCATCATTGCCTGAATCAGGGGATCTCAGCTTTCCCTTTGTTTGGAACGGCCCTTCCATGGGTTCCCAGGAATCCTGGGAAATCCTGCTGCCTTTTTCCCTTTTCTCTCCCAAAATTAAAGATCTGGAAAAGCAAAGAGGCCTCGGAGCTCAGCCGGACTCGTTTATTCCCAGGAAAACAAAATGCTTTGGGAAGAGTCTGCTGGAAAAATCTGGGATTTTTCCCTAGGAAATGAATGAAGAAGTGCAAAGGTATCAGTTTGGGAAGTCACGGTTTGGATGTGCTTTTCCAGGGAAATCTGTGCTGGTTGTCCCATGGATCCCCCTGATCCTGTCCCTGCTCTGGAGTGGGGAAGTGCAAACAGTTCCTGAATTTCAGGGGAAATTTGGGAAACCAGGGAGGAGCAACCTTTGGAGTTGGACAAATCTCACTGGACATTAATCCAGGAATTCTTGGATTGTGAACACAAAGGAAATTTGGGATAGGGACAACAACAAAGGCCACACTCAGAGCTTGGAGAACAAGACTTAAACCCTTAAATTAAGATTTCCATGAAAGGGAAGAGCATTTCCTTCTAAATCCCTGGAAAATGTTCACAGCTCTGATCCAACCCCACTTCCAACTGCTGGGAATTCCAAGTCCCCGGGAAGGAAATTGGCTTCATTTCCCCATTAATCTTTTTTCTAAATAATTCCCACCCAATCAAAGTTCAGAAATGGTGGATTTGGGGGTTTCTGGGGGGAAGGAAGGACTCCAGGAAGGAAGGAATCCCAAGGATTCCCCACATTTTCAACTCCTGCTCCTACATTTTGTGTAGGATTTGCCTTCATATAAATATATATAATATTAATATTGATATAAAAACTTCCTGCCAGGACACTTTGGAGAATCCTGACTTGTCCTTGCTTAAGGACAGCCGATATTCCTGCTCATTCCTGCCCCAAAATCCCAGCTAATCCAACATCAAACCTGTTTCCAGAGCTTTCACATCATCAAACCTCCAAAATTTAAGTCCATCCTGAACCAGAGGCTCGCACGCAGCAGGAATCCCATGCTCCAGGTTTATCCTTGGCTCTTCCCAAATCCCACTAATTAATTCCTTTTCCAAAGGTCATCAATCCAGAGCAGACAAACATCAGAGAGTCAATTCATTATTTCCACTTATCCGGGGCCACTTCTCTTGTTAATGGCCTTGAGGTTGGCATTTCTAAAAACAACTCCGGGATGGAAGGAAAACTCCAGGGAGCCTTCCCAGAGCCCATCAATCCTTGGAATCTCCTCACCCAGGAATCCGCATCCCGATTTCTCCGGTGATTTATTCCTTCCAGGGCTGTTTACGGAGGAAATGAGGCCGCTTTGGGCTGCCCTGGAGCTCTTCCCGTGATTTATGAGGAGTCTCCAGCTCCTCTCCGTGGAAATTCCTGGTTCCAGGCGGGTTTAACACCGTGGGATGCAGCTGAAATTCCAAACTTCCCTTCCCAGTTTCCTCCAGCACAGGAACCGGGGTGTCCCCGGAGTCAGCCCCTGGAATGAGCCATTCCAGATCCCAGGAAAACCACGGAATTAGTTAAATCTCTCCTCAGGATTGCAGATTCCTGCAGGAATGCCAAAGACCTGGGAGATCTGGAAAAGCCCTCCGTTCCCAGTTTTTTCAGGACTGTGACATCTCCTGTGGTTTCACACTTGCAGGAATAGCCAAGGACTTCAGAGCCTGGAAAAACCCTCCATGTCCTGGAATTTTGGGATGTGGTGGCACCTCCTGTGGTTTCACATTCCCAGCAATAGCTAAGGATTTAGCCAAGGATTTGTGGGATTGGAAGAACCCTCCATGGTCTGGATTTTTGGGATTGGAAGAACCCTCCATGGTCTGGATTTTTGGGATTGGAAGAACCCTCCATGCCCTGGATTTGTGTGATTGGAAGAACCCTCTGTGGTCTGGATTTTTGGGATTGGAAGAACCCTCCACGGTCTGGATTTTCGGGATTGTGGCACCTTCTGTCGCCACACCCACCCCAACCTGACCACTCTGCTCCTGATCCTCACCAGGAGGCAGTCAGGGATTACTGCATTCCCATCTCCACATTTGGATCCAGGGATTTTAGGGCAGGAAGATCAAAATTCCAGAATCTCACCGCCGAGGGGATGGAGAAGATTGTCCCTGAAATCCTCTGGAGAATAAAAGAAAACGAGCTCCGGCAGCCGACGGCGGGAGGAGATTCCAATGGGAACAGCTGGAGATGCCAGGAAATGTCAGGATTTCCCTTTCCTTCCTGTTTTCCATCTGAATTTCCCTCCCTCTGGATCGAGGAAAACGCGCTTCCGAACCCGCGTCAATCCCGGGCCGCGCTCAATGATCAGCTGGGGAATCCCGGATTTCTCCGGACTTCTCCAGCTTCCCAAATTCATTCCTTAAAGGTGAGCAGGACCCAGCCAGCTGCAGGACTTGGAGCTGGAAAAGGCCTTCCAAGATCCTCTTGTCCAACCCCCTGGAATGATGATTTCACCCCCCTAAAATGATAATTTCTGCTCATTTTTAACCAAGGGATGAGCCTGAAACTTCACTCAAACCCCTTCACGCCATCCTATCCCAAAAATCCGTATTTTTCCTTTTGGAAAAATCATTTTCTGTTGGAAATGCAACTTTGAACAGGCTCCCATATTAAAAATTACCATTTCAGACCCCCAAAATTCTGCCCTCTGACTGAGAAAAAACTCCTGGCTGCGTTTTTATTCCGGATTAAACCTCCGGGAGGACTGGAATTCAGCATCTCCAAGGAAACAGCTGGAAAACCTGCGGATCTTGGAGAAATTGCAGGATGTTGTGCTTGGCACTCCAGGGATGCAAACGGAATCCGGGTGGAATTCCCAATTCAGACTGACACCAAACAGCAGCAGAAACTGGGAAACGACTGGGAGATGGAATCATGGAATCCTGGAATGGTTTGGGTGGGAAGGAACCTTAAATCCCATCCCATTCCAACCCCGACACCTGCCACCATCCCAGGCTGTTCCAGATTTTCCTTGGACACTTCCAGGGATGGAGCAGCCACAGCTGCTCTGGGAACAACAAGCAAACAGAATCCAGAAAATTCTCCTGCAGGATCCAGCTCCTCCTGCACGTTGTGCCCACTCTCACTCTGCCCCTCATCAATGATCCATGAAAATCCCTGGATTTTAGAGCTGGAAACACACAGGGAGCTCGGATCCAAGCTGTGGATTTCTGTTTTTTGGGGTTTGTTTGGGTTTGGGTTTTTTTTGGTGGTGCAGCAGAAAATGAGGATTTTTTTCCCCAAAAAAACCTCTGGATCAGAGCTCTGCTGCTAAATCCCCTAAAATTCTTACGGCAACAAGAATTCCTCTCCCCTTCATTCCCCAGTAATATAATTTATATTAAATTATTGTATTCCAGAGGGTGGAACAGCTCCCCAGGGAATGGCCACACTCCCAAGGCTCCCAGGCCCAGCAGGGATTGCTGGATCCCGGATATTCCATGGTCCCACCTGACTGGAAAAGCTTCCTTGAGCTGCCACAGCTCCCAAAATCCGATTGATTCCATCCCAAAGTTGTCCCTCTGCTGTCCCCAATGTCAGGAAAAACGGGAAAGGAGGAAAGGCTCCAGCTTTTTACCCAGCTCCTTTCTCCGGGATAATTCCGGATGCATCCTCCCTGACCCGAGGAGCGCTCCCAGCGGTGGCTGCACTGGGGTTATTTTCAGATTAAGGTAAAAATATCCTAAAAAAAACCCAAGGGATAAAGCAAAAATACCTGAAATTACGGCGATTTTCCGTGCCCCGTGCTCCTCCTTGGCGATCCTTTCCGCCTCCTCCATCAGCAGCATTCCAAATCCCTGGAATGGCAGAAATAACAGGGGGGGGAAAAAGGGAAGTTCTGTCAAAATAGAAGCCACGAGCAAGGTCAGAATGTAAAGATTGTTCCAGAAGATCCGGGTTTTTGGTGCAGGAATGAGCAGGAATGTTGCAGGATTGGGATCAACAATAAATTCCTCAGGGAATTTTTTCCTCATCATGGAATTATTCACAGGAACTTCCGGGGTCTGACTGGTTCTCCATGGCAGGGGTTAAATGCCCTGATGGGAAATCATCCTGGAATTTTAAACTGGGAATTCCCAGTACCAGAGGGCAGGGA
>VZSE01007459.1:0-20332 GCA_013398275.1 Promerops cafer
GCCCAGCCAGCATGGATTTAAGAGGGGCAGGTCCTGCTTCACCAACCTGATCTCCTTTTATGACCAGGTGACCCGCCTGGTAGATGAAGGGAAGGCTGTGGATGTTGTATACCCGGACTTCAGCAAAGCTGTCTCCCATATCATACTCCTGGAAAAGCTGGCAGCCCTTGGCTTAGACAGGTGTACTCTTCGCTGGCTTAAGAACTGGCTGGACAGCCAGGCCCAGAGAGTGGTGGTGAATGGTGCCACATCCAGTTGGCAGCCAGTCACTAGCAGTGCCCCCTAAGGGATCAGTGTTGGGTCCAGCACAGTTTAATATCTCTATTGATGATCTGGATGAGGGGATCAAATCTACCATTAGCAAATTTGTGGATGACACCAAGTTGGAAGGGGGTCTCAGTCTGCTGGAGGGTAGGAAGGCCCTGCAGAGGGACCTGGATAGATGGGCTGAGACCAACAGCATGAGGTTTAAGAAGACCAAGTGCCATGTCCTACACTTCAGCCACAATAGTTCCATGCAGCGCTTCACGCTGGGGGCAGAATGGCTGGGAAGTGGCCCAGTGGAAAAGGGTGTTGGTTGACAGCTGGCTGAACATGAGCCAGCGTGTGTTTATGTGGTCAAGAAGGCCAATAGCCTCCTGGCTTGTATCAGAGATAGTGTGGCCAGCAGGACCAGGGAAGTGATTGTCCCCCTGTACTGGGCACTGGTGATGCCACGCTTTGAGTGCTGTGTCCAGTTTTGGGCCCCTCACTACAAAAAAGGCATTGAGGTGCTGGAGTGGGTCCAGAGAAGTGCAGAAAGGCTGGTGAAGGGTCTGGAGCACAAGTCCTATGAGGAGCAGCTGAGGGAGCTGGGGATATTTGGTCTGGAGAAAAGGAGGCTCTGAGGGAACCTTATCATTCTCTACAACTCCCTGAAAGGAGGTTGTAGCCAGGTGGGCATCAGCCTCTTCTCCCAGGCAACTAGCAACCAGATGAGAGGACGTAGCCTCAAGCTGTGCCAGGGGATGTTTAGGTTGGGTATTATAAAGAAATTCTTCACAGTAAGGGTTATAGGTATTGGAATGGGCTGTCCAGGGAGGTGGTGGAGTCAGCATCCTTGGAAGTGTTTAAGAAAAGACTGGACATGGCACTTAGTGCCATGGTCTAGTTAACATGGTGGTGTTCGGTTATAGGGTGGACTCGATGATCTCAGAGGTCTTTTCCAACCTAATTGATTCTGTGATTCTGTGAAACCATGGAAAATCCTAATAACCTAGTGATAGCAGCAAATGGAGGGATGCTTAATAATGAAATAATAGTGCTGATGTTTATAGCATTAAACATTATCAGTTTGCCGGATTATGGGAACACTCCCAGTTTGCTGGAAGTTTTCCAGGCATTTAGAAAGGGATGTGTTTGCTCCAAGGAGCTTGTAAAACACAATGCTTTTAACTCAAACAAGAATCCCAAAGCATTGGGTGATGTGGCTGTGAATTTCCTGGGATCTGGGTTCTTTGTGTGAGTTGGCAGCAGACAGAGATGGGAGTTGGATAGTGGGTTACTGCCATGACTCCAGGTTGCACAGGATGAACACAGTGGGGTATTTTGGGGCAAAATACATCTATTTGCTTCATTTGCCCAGATCCATGCTCATTGCTACCAAAAAAGGTTTTGGGGAAAAAAAATGTCCATCACTGTAGGAAGCATCTCTGCATCATTTTTTTCCTCCTCTCCTGTCTCTGCTGCCCAAATGATGCTACTGGCTTTTCCCACTTCTTTTCCCAGTGGATGCCAGAATCAGGGAGGTGGGTGGGAGCAGGGAGGCTCTGCTGGGGTCCCAACAACCATGAAAAGCAGCTTTGGCAGCAGGGAGGCCTGAGCCTACTTATCCAAGCTCAACCCTTATATTCTCATGTCTTTTTGACTAGACATCCAGTCAACAGCCGAAGTCCACAAATGAAAGAGGCTCTGGCATATTTATACTGTGTGCTGGTATCGTCTCCTAAAAAAAAATATCCTGGATTACCTAAGACTCGTCCTTGAGGTCTCGTCACCCCATATCATTGAAAAACCTAGTGGGATTCATTCATGAACTTCCAGCCCTCCATAAAGGTCTGTTCATTCATTGCCAAGGCAGTTGGTTTTTTGTGGTTTGGGGTTTTGTTTGCTTTGTTAATGTTCTGGCAATTAAATAACTCTTTGTAAGCAGCAATGAGCTACTTGTTAAGTGGTCTTCACTAATGCAAGCACAAATATCAAGTGAAAAAGGCTTTTTTCTCCCCCCTGCTGCCTCCTGAAAGGGATGCTTTTATGTCCAAATAAATAAAAACCTATAAGAATTTCAGTATGTTCAATGTGTTGCTCCAAAATTCCCTCAACTGTTGTAAAACAAAACCCCAAAAGCTCTGAGCATCACTGGCAGGCAGTTGGAGGGAGGGAAGCGATGGGTGGTTGAGATGAGGATGGATAAAGGAGCATTCTCCCCCTATATCCAGGAGTATCCCCCCCGTGGACTGAGGGGCATCCCCCCAAATTCCTCTCTCTCCTGAGCATTACCCTCCTTAATGGGTGGAGGAAACACTATCCTGGGGATGTTTCTTGACCAACTGGGGGCACCCCATTTGGGTTAGGGGAGAGGCAACTCAAACCACCCACCTTATCCCCCTTCATTCGCTTGTGTGGTGCCAGGTTTCATCAGGATATAAAATTATTGACAACAAAGTCTTGGGAGGCACTGAAAAGGGGAGGTGGAAGGACAAACTGGTGTGCACCTTGATGAATGCTGTCCCAGGGACCACCCCCCCACTGCCGAAACTCCCATCCCCACTTTCACCCGGGAGTGAGGGTCCCTATTTTGGGGCATACACAGCCAGACCCATTTTTAGTAGCTGCCTCCAGCAACTGGAGAAATATTTTCCCCAATGGGATAGAAATGAGGAAACTAAAGGTGTGTGGCCAGGTTTTGGTTTTTTTTATCTTAAAAACACAGTGCAGGGCTTGAAGCACAACTCAGAGACAGGAGAAGAATGCCTGCACTAGGGAAATTGGCTTATTAATAACAAAAAGGAAAGAAAACGGGGCAGCCAACATGTCGCTGCCATTGCTTATGCTGGGCAGAGGGGTTTGGGGGTCCACAGAAAGAGCTTTGGGGTGCTGAGTCACCCACTATTCCCATTACCATATCTGCTCCTATGCTGCAGGGGACTATTTTGGTCGCACTCACTCACATATCAAGCTTGATTTTTTCTTAAAATGCAATTACAGAGATGAATAGTTCCCAGGTCATAACATGACTACCAAGGCTGGAACGAATTACCTGCTGAGCAGTGTGTCCTGGTTTAGGGCAAATTTAGGAGAAAAACCTCTAACAGGGTTCCTCTAGAAAGCAAATTCAATTGGCCCCTCCCCCAGCTGGTTCAGGAAAATATTTCCTTGGAGAAAAGTGGAAAGAACCTGTTTATTTAACAGGCAAACCATTCACCAGCACAAGAAAAAAAATGAACAATATTAAACAATAGAACCTCTTGCCACTCCAAAAGAGATGTCAAACTCAGAAAGTCCCTTTGTGGGCTGTAGCTCAGCTCACTCAGTCTCCTCTCNAACTTGAAAGAACACCCATGCTATGGACCCAGCTCCCATTTGGCCTTGTCCCAGTCCCTGAAGTACTGGGAGAGGCCAAACTTTCTCTCTGTGCTGGGACATGAGTGGTCCATGCCACCAGGCAAGGAGGAAAATCTGAGAAGAGGGGAAAGCCAGTCCTCTAGGTTTTCCTCAACTATTTCCTGCCCCCTTCATGTCCCATGCCACAGGAAATAAAGATTGTTTTTCCTTTTGCCTCCCTTGGCTTGCCTTCAGGCATTTACTGCTCCACATCCCGCTTGCACATGGTGTCTGTCAGGGAGAAGGTCCTTACAGCTGTTGTGGAGAGGGATCTTAAACTGAAACCACCAGTCCTGGTGATGCCTCGTGAAGGCTGACCTAGAACAGAGACTAGACGGAGTTAAAGAATAAAGTAGGTATTTTTTAGAAGGCCTCAATGGATACACCTTGGGCAGTACAAGAGCCCAGCCAGGACTACAGCCAAGATGAAACCAAAATGGCCACAAAATGGATGACCGGTCACGAGGCCTCCCACCTTTATAAGTTCTGGTCCATTAGCATATTGGAGTTAATTGTCCAGTTATAGCTTTAGATCATGAAGTCCCATCCTTCTTGTTTTTCTCTGTTCAGTCCATGTTGTTTATGCTCTTGGGCCTGAAATTTGGGTGGTTGTCCTTGGTTCCAAGCTAGGAAAGGAATTGTTTTGTCTAGCTACTCTGTGAAGAGAGCTTACTATCCCCTAATATGAAGCTCCGAACTACACACTAAAGCAGCACAGAATCTGAAAAATATAAAAGCTAAAACCTAAGGCATCACCCACCATCTCTCAGTGCTTCCCACAAGTTGGGGCATCATCCAATGTCTCCATCCTCTCCATCACCTAGGCTCTTCCTAAGGTAGGGAAAAGCCCTGTGAACTAGAGTAGGTGAGTCCTTGCCCCCTCTGGTCCCATGGGGTGACCTTCAATGTGGTTTTCTTAGCAGCACCTAATTTTTTCTCAACATCTGTGTCCAGTAGATAGTTATTTATGGAAATGGATCCACTGTCTGGTGGGTGAAAATAAGGATATTTAGGGTGTTTGGTCTTGGTAAATGCAGCTGGCTAGAGCATCTCATCTCTCCTATTGCCACTGAAGGTGGTCCCGGTGATGGTTTGAGTGAGGGTGACTGCACCATGGATGCTGCTGGTGGGTCTCAAGCCACTTTTGAAGGTGGACATGGTGATTTAGGATTCATAATTCTAACTAGAATTAGGTGCTGAAATAGCACAGGAATTCCCCAAACCTGGGTCAACTTAAATGGTCCTAATAACATTGCTTTTGGAAATGATGGATGGGCCGTGGGTGTTGATGTGTGTGTGGAGAGCATCATGAACACATTGGCAGGCAATGACCTGCCAGCATTGTGTCACACTTGGGTTGTATTACCCCTTTTGGTGCTAAATTTCTCTTTTTCTTCCTTTTTTTCTCCCATTTGGTAGATTCCCAAGTTCTTCAGGAGCCAGGGGATCGGTCACATTGGTGCGTGGTGGCATACTGGGAAGAGAAGACACGCGTGGGTCGGCTGTACTCTGTCCAAGAGCCCTCCCTGGATATCTTCTATGATCTACCTCAGGGGAATGGCTTCTGCCTCGGACAGCTCAACTCAGACAACAGCAGCCAACTGGTGCAGAAAGTCCGCAGCAAGATCGGCTATGGCATCCAGCTCACCAGGGAAGTGGACGGAGTGTGGGTCTACAACCGCAGCAGTTACCCCATCTTCATCAAGTCAGCCACACTGGACAACCCCGACTCCAGGATGTTGCTGGTTCACAAAGTGTTTCCAGGTTTTTCCATCAAGGCTTTTGACTATGAGAAGGCGTACAGCTTGCAGAGACCAAATGACCATGAGTTCATGCAGCAGCCATGGACAGGATTTACTGTTCAGATCAGCTTTGTGAAAGGCTGGGGCCAATGCTACACTAGACAGTTCATCAGCAGTTGCCCATGCTGGTTGGAGGTTATTTTTAATAACCGATGACTCAAGACAGAATGGACTCATGGCATTTATATTACTTTGCTGCTAATATTTCCTTCTGAGTGCTTTCTTTTCATGCAAACTTTTTGGTTTTGTTTTGTTTAGTTTGTATGTCCCCCCCCTTTGTTTTGAGAAAAACCTTTGGAAATATTTTTTTTGTGCTTTGGGGTAGTTTGATAAACCTCTTTTTTAAAAGTGTAAATGACCAATAACTCAGAAGGGTGAGAAAAGGGTGTGGGTGGATGTGTGTATCGCATATGATAATTATTTCATGCCTCTGAAAGGATTATCCTATATGATCAATGGATTCAGAAGCCACTTGCTATATGTTACAGTTCCTTCTCTTGGATAAAACAGCAAGATACATGTATTTTTTATGCACCGCCTTCCCATCCCTGGTGACGGTGACACCAAGACCCCTTCCCCAGCAGTGCTAACCCCACGTTGCCGCCAAAGGATGGTGCAACATCTTCCCAACCAGGTCTTTACCCATCCTTTTTAATTTTTATTTTTCTTGTTGCTGAGTTGACATCTTGTCACTATATTCATTCTTCCACTGCTTTTTAAATTTTTTTATGGTCATTAATTGATGCAAGGGGAGAAAATAACAGCAGAGAAACCTCTTGCATGGACCATGCTTTATAATTTGAACTAATATGTAAAGCAACAGAAGCCTAAGCCTAAAAAAAAACCAAAACAAAGCAAAACCAACAAAACAAATTAAAAACAAATGGGAAGACAAAAGAAAAAGTGTTCACAATAGTTGATCTGTTGCAACTTCTTCAGTCAGGTTATCCCAGTACCATCCACTTTGAAAATGCAGTTGTGCTTTCATTTCTTCTTGAATTCATACACGAGTATGATACTTTTTCACTGTTTTTAGCTCAATGAGCATGTTTAGACCTTAACATAAGCTATTTTTCTATATATAAAGGTTTAAATGAACAAGACAGCATTCTCACTGGAACTTTAGCACTGTAGTGCTTTGGAAATACACACAAAAAAAGGACTCCTTAAAACCCCCTGAGATTTATTAAAGAAAAAAAATGCATTTTATGTTATATATAAATATATTATTACTTGTAAATATAAAGACATTTTATAATCACCATTATTTATGTATTGTGAAATGTGTATAAATGAGAAAAAAATAAGAAAGATGCACTTTGCTTTAATATAAATAAAAATAACAAATGCTAAATTTAAAAAAAAGAACATGAAATTGCTGTTTTTTCTATGGGTGTTATCATCCAGATGGAATGTTTTTTCTAAAGGAGCTTATGTTCCATTAAAAAATAAAAATGTACACTTGATCCCAGGCTGTGCCAAATGGCTTTTTCTAGTGGCAGAGATGAGGCAAGCAGGAGAGATGCTGCTCTAAGTGGATACCACGTGGGGTTGGTGGTGGGGGCACCCACCCCAGTCCTGTGTGGAACAGTTCTGGTGTGGGTAGCACCCAGACAGGGTCATCCTGAGCTTTGGTCTCCATTGGGCTGGTGTGGTGCATGTGACTTTGGGGTCCTTGGCATGGTTGCATCCCATCAGCCCAAGTCTGGAGGGGCTGGCTGCCCAAAATCTGCTGGGGTTATTTTTGCTATTACTCCTGTTTCTCATAATTTCAACTTGAAAGAACACCCATGCTATGGACCCAGCTCCCATTTGGCCTTGTCCCAGTCCCTGAAGTACTGGGAGAGGCCAAACTTTCTCTCTGTGCTGGGACATGAGTGGTCCATGCCACCAGGCAAGGAGGAAAATCTGAGAAGAGGGGAAAGCCAGTCCTCTAGGTTTTCCTCAACTATTTCCTGCCCCCTTCATGTCCCATGCCACAGGAAATAAAGATTGTTTTTCCTTTTGCCTCCCTTGGCTTGCCTTCAGGCATTTACTGCTCCACATCCCGCTTGCACATGGTGTCTGTCAGGGAGAAGGTCCTTACAGCTGTTGTGGAGAGGGATCTTAAACTGAAACCACCAGTCCTGGTGATGCCTCGTGAAGGCTGACCTAGAACAGAGACTAGACGGAGTTAAAGAATAAAGTAGGTATTTTTTAGAAGGCCTCAATGGATACACCTTGGGCAGTACAAGAGCCCAGCCAGGACTACAGCCAAGATGAAACCAAAATGGCCACAAAATGGATGACCGGTCACGAGGCCTCCCACCTTTATAAGTTCTGGTCCATTAGCATATTGGAGTTAATTGTCCAGTTATAGCTTTAGATCATGAAGTCCCATCCTTCTTGTTTTTCTCTGTTCAGTCCATGTTGTTTATGCTCTTGGGCCTGAAATTTGGGTGGTTGTCCTTGGTTCCAAGCTAGGAAAGGAATTGTTTTGTCTAGCTACTCTGTGAAGAGAGCTTACTATCCCCTAATATGAAGCTCCGAACTACACACTAAAGCAGCACAGAATCTGAAAAATATAAAAGCTAAAACCTGAGGCATCACTGGAGACTGATGGATTTTGAGAAGTAGAAGGTCCAGATGGGCTTGTAAGCTCCCTCCCTGCCAAAGCACCTGGACCCCAGGAATGAGACTTCAGCCTCTGCTGTCCTTCATGTGGTGGATGGACATAGCAGTAGATCAGGTTTTGTAAGCATCTGGACCAGGTTTGCTCAATGCTGTGCCTTCCTGTTCAACAGAGGTGTGCTCAACCCAGAGGATTTTACCAAGATGCAGTGTTTGGTTTGCTCTGAATGGACTGTACCTTCAGCTGGGTTCAGGTCACTGAGCCCATGAACCAGCTTCAAAATTGTTTTTTTATCATGTGCGAGGTTTGCATGGGAGTTTCAATTTCTAGGCTCTTTCCCTGTCCTTCAGGTGGGAATCAGCATCAAAGACTGAGGGCATGATGGATGTGCTTGCCCTGTCTTGCAATATCAATATGCACTAAGAGACACCAGGAAGGGCAGATGTTGGGACAATGTCATCTACATTACAATGCAGCTCATTTATTTTCCATTCTGTGCCAGAAGACTCGAAATATCCAATAATAACATCATACCTGTGTGGTCCAGCAGTCAAGCTAGCATTGATGGCTTGCATCAGGGGCTCAAGGCTACCCGTGTCCTCCACACCCACCCAGGCAACACACCATCAAAGGCTCTACAGATGAAGGATGAAGCAGACAACTTCATTTCAAAACTGACTTGTCAACTCCTGAGTAGTTGTACTACTTATCTGCAGGACCAGGGCTGTGCAGGCAGTAGGGACCTGGGGTTAGAAAGATCACTCCAAGTCTAGGAGCCACCAGGTCAATGACCACACTAGGGTTACAGTCATCTGGTTGAGAACCATAGAAATGACAGAATGGTTTGGGTTGGAAGGGACATTAAAGACTGTCTAGTTCCAAACACCCTGCCATGGGCAGGGACACCTTTCACTAGACCAGGTTGTTCTTTTCAAAGCCCTATCCAGTCTGTCCTTGAACACTTCCAAGGATAGGGCATCCACAACTGGATGTCTTTTACTCTGGAGTAACCAAAAGATAGGGAATATTTGGCTCACTCGTACTTCTCCCACCTCCAAGCTGTTGTGCTGGCAACTAGACATGGGTCTCAACCCTGAAGAGATGACAGTTTTGTCCCTGATGTACGACACCAAAGTAGTAACAAGCCATGTGGACACACCAGAGGACTCTGTGTTTCAGAGATGTTTTGCAGATGCTTTCACCTTGTTCCATGAGATACGTACCATATCCTGGTGGCTAAAGCCCTGAAACCAAATTGTAGCATAGATGACTGTTCTTTGAATTGAGATCTGGGTTCTTGTCCCTGCTTATTGTTCCATGAGATGTGACCAAATCATTTAACCTTGCTGTTTCTCAGGATTTCCACTTTTGAGATACAGAGGCTACAAATTGTTGCTCCTCCTGAGAGCTGAAAGCAGAAGATGGGAATACTGTACCCCTGAATTAACCCTTTTCACAGCAGCTTTTCAATATACATAGGGACACAAAAAATGGTCAGAGGGCCGGAGCACCTCTCCTATGAAGACAGGCTGAAAGGGTTGGGTTTGTTCAGCCTGGAGGAGGTTCCAGGGAGACCTCATTGGGGGGTGGGGGGGGTTTGAATGAGTGGCTGCATGGTATTTCGTCTCCATCTGGGCTTAAAACCATGACACCTTTCAATACTTAAAGGGAGCTTAGGAGAAAGATGGGGACAGAGTTTTTAGCAGGGCCTGTAGTGACAGGACAAGGGGTGATGGTTTTACACTGAGAGAGAGGAGATTCAGACTAGATATAAGGAAAAGATTTTTTATGATGAGGGTAGTGAAACACTGGCACAGGTTGCCCAGAGAGGTGGTAGATGCCTCATCCCTAGAAATATTCAAGGTCAGGTTGGACAGTGCTCTGAGCAACCTGATCTAGTTGATGTCCCTGCCCATGGCAGGGGGGTTGGACTAGATGGCCTTTAAAAGTCCTTTGCAACCCAAACTGTTCTATGGTTCTATGATAATGCAAAGAGGAAAAATGATCCAGGAAAGCCAAGAGGCTGGCTGTTGACGTGTCCCCATGATGGGCACAGTGCTAGTGGTCTGTTGTATCACTTGCAGGGTGTAGCAAGGGTCTGGGATATCCTCCACACACACCATTTTACACTTTGTCCCACGTGACCATCCATGGCCATGGCTGGAGACACATTGATCTAGCTGGACCTTCAGCTGGACATGGCTTTCCAGGTCAAATGTTACAGTGATAGTCTGGAGGATGAGCTGAAACACTATTTTATGGGATCTTTGCTTGTATTCATCTATCAAAATAAAAAATCAGACAATGCTGTTAGCATTAAGAAAGCTGAAAAATAGTCAGCAAAACTATGGCTTTCCAATACTACAGCAGCTTTAGCTAAAATGTTCCAGCCTTCACCTCCTGCTGAGCTAATTTTAGCCCTCATTCAACATGAGAAAAGAAAAAAAAGAACATGACAGAAGGATGCTGAGCACTAGCTCATATGTGGCCCCATCCACCCAGAGCTTGTTTAGCTCTAGGGCTAGTAGATACAGGGTGGGAAGCAGTCTGAAAGTAAAAATAGAGATTTGAGGTTAAGCAATGAAGAATTTCCTCTTGGCTAAGGTTTGCTGATGCTGTAAATCCATCTTTAGGGCTCAGAAAAGCTGCAGCCACATAAAGCAAAGTGCTGACCTGGTATAAACCTTGTCTGATGTGGTCCTGCTGGCACTGTGGTGTCCAGCTGGAGACTTGGTCTTGTTGTACCATTCTCACCTTACATGAGTCCCTCTGCAGCTCACATAAACCCAGAGAGCTGGAAGTAATTTGTCAGAAATGCAGTTAATATGGCCACTCTTGATCTGGTCAAACTTGGATGATCCAGTAATACCTGGATTAAAGGGCAGAACCATAGTCCTGACCCACCCTTGGACAGAGGAGCTGTGGGCAAGGGCAGAGCTGGCTCCTTCGCAAATGAAAACAGATGTCCATCCTCCAGGTTACTCCTGGCCAGTAATATGATGTCCTTTTTGCTCCATGCCCCCAGGACCTAAAGTCTGGCACCTACCCAAGTATGAGCACTCCCCAGTTCCATGGACATTCACGGACATCTTCTGACAGAGCAGTGATGGCCCTGGGACCTCACATGTCATCATGCTCTGTATGGCTTAGCTGTGGTTTCTACTCTTCCTCCTTGGAAATCACTTTAGAGAAATCTCATTAATTTAAGAGGCTCAGACATTAGCTGGTTGAGACAGTCTGAAATATAAATTTCCCAATGGACAGTGGGACATGTTTCCCTCCTCTCTTCCTTAGAAAAGGTTTTCTCTGGAAATTAAGGATATCTGAAATCACTGTGTTCTAGTTAACTGCACTCTTGCATTGGACCATGGCTCCAGCATCATCAGTGCTAAATCTTCTAATGATATACTGCAATTCAGTAAATTACAGCCCAGTTGGGCCTTTTTCCCCCAAATGTTGCCAAGCGGTAATTGAAGAGTACAATAAAGAAGGGTCAAACTATGTAATTTTTCCTGCTAAATCATATGTGAAACATGCTCAAAGTGTCAACTGCTGATAGAGGTTCCCTGCAAGGGAACGAGGCAAAACTGCCATCCTGAGATCATGGTTTTCCACACAGGAAAATAATTCGCAAGTATATTTTCACTGGGATTGTGGTGCAGAGCCGTGATGCAAGTCTCACTCAGGTGATGCTCAGCATCTGACTCATTCCCCATCCTCCCCAAGGCATCTGTGGGCTCTTGTCTTACAGGTTGTCTGCAAGCTCATGAGGTGAATGAAACCTTCTCCCCATGCAGCCCTAAAGACAATGTGGTGGTTATGGGTTGGCAGCTCCAGACAATTCAAGGAGGGAGTCCTTGGAACAGTATTTGCTTTATGCTGGTTGTACTTTGCTCTCACTGTTTACTGGTGTAAAGTTGTTCCAGTGGAGCTTAACTCAGGTATGGTAACTCAGTTGGGTCTACATGTAAAGATGCATGTCCCGGTCTGCAAGGGCTTCTGGAGGCAAAGTGGTGAATAACTGGCTTAAGATAAATTAATAAAAACCACCCATACATGGAAACAGCATTTGCTTTGTGTTGTCTACATGTGTTTAAAAATACAACCTGGTTTACTGGGCATACAGTTTGGAGACAAGATGTCAAGGTGGGGACAGATCACTGGTATCTTAAGGAAGGAGATGAATGTGGGCTGGGACAACTGACTGGGAGAAATGTTCATAGCAAGAAGAAATGGATGCAGCTTCTCCTGTGCCATTTATTTGTACAGTAGTATGGACTCACATGGGGTCCTGAACCTTTTTGGGCCAGGCATTATAAAGAGAAAGACCTTGCCCCAAGCAGTCTATGCACAAGTGGCAATGAGAGGTGTTGTGCTGGGGATGACAGCAAGGCCAGGATTTGACCTGAACCCCCAGCCCATGGTTAGAGCAGTCCACCCCCTGTGATCCCACTGTCACCAGGCTTTGACAGGAGGATGTCCTTGCCCCAGCCTTGCACAGCAGAGACAGAGGGACATCCCCAATGTCTTGGTTTGAAAAGACAGATGTCTGCTAGGGAAGGTAGGAGCCTCCCTTGAAATGGAGAATGTAAACCCCCTCCCTCCGAATTTTGAAATTAAGGGGGCTCTCAGGAAAAGATATGGGAATAGGAATAACAGTTCTTAACTAGGAAAATTAAAAATACAAATGCAATAGTTACAAAGAAACAAACCACTGACAGAGTCAGAATACAACCTGACACCCTGTTGGTCAGGGTGTTGGTAACAGTCCAATTAAATGGTGGCTGCAGTCCTCCTGGAGTGGTAGATGTGGTTCTGTTGAAGCAGTGATCCTGTAGAAGGGTGTAGTTTCCCACTGAAGGTCTAGTGGTGGTGTAGATGGGCCTGGTCTTCCTCTGGGAATCCAGTGGAGAAGGCTGTCTGTGGTGTTCCGATTATCGGATTATATCCAGGTAGGAATGCTTGGCTCCTCCCCCTGGGCAGATCATCTCACAATGGGATGATGTAATTTTATCAGTCAGGCAGTGAGGCTCAATGGCCCATTAACAGAAGATATTTCCCTGAGGGAGGATTGGTTGTGGAAAAGATAAAGAAAACGGCCCCACCTGGTTTTATCAGGTGGCCCACTTAACAGGAGATAACTGCCCCACCTCTGACAGATGGGAATAGAATACACACCCCCAACCGAAGACACCCAAGCACTGCAGTGAGTCATTGTACACATTTTTGTGTGGCTTAAAGATGAAATGAAAAAAAACCTGAAACACTTGAGATGTTTGTGTGGCTCTTGTGGTTAACAGGGAAGTCACTGCTGTGTCACAATAACCAGACAAGGTCCCTGTGATCAGCTTTAGTGGAAAAGCCGAGGACATTTCCTCTTTGTCATGCTACTGGACCAGCATCATAAACTTCCAAATTGCTCCTGGTGATGAATCTGACCATCCTCTTGGCTTTTTTTAAACACTTGTTTCTGAAAGCCAAGAAGCTCCAACACTTACACGCCATGCCTGGCTTTCAGCTGTGTGCCAAATAACTCTTGAACCTTGTGACAATGTCAATCAAGTCTGATGGAAATCTGACGGTGAATTAAGTTCCCACTTTCAGAAATGAAAAAGGTTGGGTGGAGGGAGAAGACACGAAGTAGCAGTTGTCCTGCAGCAGAGGCAGGTCAAGCTGTACCACAACTAATCCTTCTTCTCTCCTTCCATATCCATCATCTCCTGAAGCAACAACCTTCTGCCCCTCTGTGGTTTTGCTTTTAGTGGTTGTATCTCAGGGTCCATCCCAGAACCCTAAAATCTGGACTTTAAGCTTGGCTTTTGATATCTGGCCCATTTCTCCCTTGCATCTCTCAGTTACTCAGTGGTCCATGGTAGCCTTTTGTCTCAGTTTGAAAGACAGATGTCTGCTAGGGAAGGCAGGAGCCTCCCTTGGAATGGAGAATGTAAACCCCCTCTCTCCGAATTATTATAATTTTGAAATTAAGGGGCTCTCAGGCAAAGATATGAGGATAGGAATAACAGTTCTTTACTAGTATGTATAACAAGGCAAACAAAACAACAGTAACTATGGCATTAACAACAAACAGAACCAGGGACCCAGTAACAGCCTTCTCGGTCACCGGCACTTTCCCCTTTGGTGCACTTATGGTCACAGAAGGCAGGAATGAGCAAACAAATCCCAGGGTGGTGGGCGAGATGTATCAGAAGTTCCACGGCGGTAGCAGGAAACTGCAGGACATGCCAGCAAGGCAGGAAGGTGCGGGCTACAGATTGAAGAAACTCAGAGCAGTACTGAAGAAACAGCGGGGGAGGGGCAGCGGCAGCCCGGCTCTGAGCAGGGCAGGGATTCCTGGGGCACATGAGCAGACGGTGATAGGTCCCTCAGGGCTGAGCTCCAGTGGTGCTGGTGAATTCTCCCTGCAGTAAGCGACAGTCTGGCCGTCCTCCTGTAAGAGATGGTCCGAGATTCCCTATCTTTGCCTCCCAACTCTCGTCAAGGACAAAGACTGAGACCCCAAGGGGTTTTGCTTAGGGGTTCTGACCTAGCAGAGGTGGATGCTTGCCAAGGCTTGGTTTGCGAGTGTGCTTACTGGAAGCTGATAAGCCTGGTGAAGGCCGCATTCTTGAGGAAATTACAGCCTTTGCACTTCGGTGTCCCGAACAAGGGCTCCTAACAGCAGAAGAACAATCTGTACTTGCCTTCCACTGCAACCAGCCTCCTATCGATCTTTCCTCCCCTCCTGGCCAGCTACCCCCCTTGCTTCCTAAACACTATAAAAAGACACTCTAAGTTAACCAAAGTGAGTTCTCCCCACTGAAGAAAGATGCGTCACGAGGACTGACTTCGTCTCTTCTGTTGGTAGCTATATCCCCTCCCCCATCTATTTTCTTCTATACTTTGCTCTTTTCTCTCTCTCTTCTTCAATCACATTACCGTGGTGTGGGCACTTCAATAAAGGTGCATTATTATTATGATTTAAACTGAAGTTCCCCCTGCCTGTTGTTTCTTGCACTCTGAGATCAATTAACTAACCATCACGACTCCTGCTTGTGTGAGCAGATCGTGACATCTCCTCTGATGCCAAAGAGCAAGAGAGCGCAGCTGCCCCCAACCCAGTCTTTTTCCCTGCCCCCCATTCTCATGGTATTTCTGTCCCTCGGAGAGAAACTCCCTGAGAAAAAAGTACAGCCAGATGCTCCATTCCTCTCCTGACTTCAGCCACCATCTTTTGTCTTTCCTAAATACCCATAAGTATCCATAAGTGCCCAGTAGTTAGTTTCCTAGCAACTTATGGGAAAAAATTCTATAAGTAAAAGAAAAAAAGAAAGAAACCCAACCCCCAGCACCTTTCTCTGCAAGTTTCTCCCACCGCTGCAGTCTTTTGGATGCATCTCTGAGCTTGTCACATCACAGAAACACTCTGAACATCCTCAGATAACTGCTTCTGCCTCAGCTTTTCCTTCACCCAAGTCTGACAGCATCTGGAATGACTTTCTTCCACAGGCAGAAGCTGCTTATTTTGGAGGCCGGTTCTGGCTTCTCCCCAGTCTATTTATACACCTGTTGCCCAACTAAATACTGGAGATGAAAGCTGCATGCCTTCCTGAAGGAGAATGCACCATGGGAAGGTAGTTGCAGCAGGCACATAAGTGCCATCACCACCACTGCCATTGCCTGTGTTTGTAGAACCTTCATGCCAGGAGACATCAGAGGGTATGGCACCCTCAGCTCCCAGGCAGTAGTGTTATAAATAATTTTTGTTATAAATTACCCATCACAATCGAATTGGTCAATCAATAAGGTAATTTATTGTTCATTGCTAAGGAACGAGCAAACAGCGCTGGGGATGGGGGAGACTCTGCTCCACCAACAGTCCAACTTTTCCTCTGTTTTCTGCCTCTTTTATAGGCAGCTTCTCAGGGGGTTGCAGCATGTCTGCTGTGTTAGGGTCCAAGTCCAAACAAGCTGCAATTTCTCCATACACAAAAGTGGATCCAATAAAAGTCAATCATTTTCTAAGGCAGTTACACAGTGATAGAAATACATAATAGTAACTTATAGTAAGAGTTAGCAACTTACGGTAAAAAAGGTTTTAAAAATACATAATGAAATAATTGATAGGAGTAACAAGCTTGACTTTACAAACACCTGTGAGTCTGCTTGTGATAGACAAGATTAGCACTGAGAGATACAATGGGTAGGCCTCTACTGATTGATGAAAGGTATTTGCCTTTACAAAAAAAAACATGGTGTGGGGCTGATACACGAAACCAGACACTAAAAAATGAAAGACACAATAGGGAAAAACCCAAACACCACAAGAATATTTCCATGGTTTGTTTTTATAATGACACGAATCACCAAATTACATATTACAGTAGGGAGGTGAAATGACCTTCCAGTTAAGGCATGCCTCAGACTTTGCTAAAAATCCCCTTCTTATTTATCTGTGAATGAAACTGTAATTACGTCATGGCTCTGAACATCCCCATTGACAAATTTGGGCATGGGGAGAGCCTGAACCATTGAGGCTGACGTGCTGTGCACTGCCCAGCCTGGCTGACTCTCCTGCACTCATCATCAGGGTCATTTGGGCTGGCAAATCCCACAGTGATCTATGGTATGGTGTCCTCTCCAGTGGGGCCGAAACATGTGCCAGGGTCCTGGGGGGGCAAAGCTGCTCATAGGAGGTATGATTGTGTTGGAACCCTGGTCACTGAGAATTTTAGGCTTTCTGTGTTGAAAGGCAGTGACCCTCAAGAAAACACTGCATTTGACCTGAGACCATGGAGAAGGCTTCCAAAATTGAGTGATAGCACTGAAATTATGGATGTGTAGTTTGAATAGAAGTGTGTAATGTCACAGGGTGGAAAACTTAGAGTTTAAGGTTTTAGAATAATAGATTATATATAAGGCAAGATGGAGGTTTTTGGGCATTGGCTAGTCCTTCTTTTTCTCCTTCTTCTCCATGGGTTTGGGTGGTATTTAGTAGTTGGATAGAAAAGTCCACAGTGCGGACAACAGGTTCTTGGTTATTGGGTTGAAAATGGAAATAATTTGTGTCACTTCTTAATTGGATAGTTTGTGCTTAAAAGGCTTTGTAGAGAAAGAGATAGGAGGCCATTTTTTACTTTGTTAGATAGAACTCACAGCCGGTGAGACTGTAACATAGATAAGAATTAATAAACATCTGAGTCCGAACAAGAAACACCATCTCTCATGCATTTCATCCCGACTCTAACAAGCAGAAAAAGAAGATATGACTGCCACATGATTGTTATATATAGGTAATGCAATTAGTTGGCTCTCACAATTAAGAGATAAATATTATGTGTATGTTATGGATGTATAATTAAAGTTATTTTAGTATGTTCTCCCTATAGTCTTCTTTTCCTTCCCCCTTGTATTACAGTCACTGATCAAGGTACATGTGAGGGGGCAGGCTTGTTACTAGGAGGCGCAACATGGCAACACCTGACCTCCAATCAAGTTTTAAGAAAGTGATCTCCAATAAATGGCAAGGAAGAAGTTGACTGACAAGACTTTGGGAGGGGCCAAGGGTATAAAAAGCAGAACATGCATTTTGTAGAGGAGCACGTGGCTACAAGTCATGGAGGCTCTCAGCGCTATAACTTTTCCTTGTTCAGTCCTTTGTTATATTTTTGTTAAGGTTTAATAAACCTTTAAAATTTTAAAAGTGAGCATTGTTTCTCACAAAATCCCCATCGTCCGGGATATATACCTCGTCTCCGTGACCCTGAGATATTTTGAGAGGGAGGTGCGCCCCGTCGATTTTTCTTTGGGTCACCAGACATTAGCAGGTTAACACCCCAAAGACAGCAAAAGACTGAATAATGAAAAAGAGGAGGAAGGTGAGTACCATCCTCATGATTGTTTTGGCCAGATTGTTATTCCGTAATCCGGGTGTACGAAGGTTAGCTTCAGACTAGTAATGCACGGGACCCGTACTAGTCTGTTGAAACTTCAGGATATTGGATGGTCGGAAGTAAAGGGCAGGACACTTGGGAGAGGAAAGCGGGGACCTCTGCACAGCAGGAGGACGGGGACCCCGTGGCTGGTGGGACATGCGTGATTGAAAGATATTAGACTTAAAGAGACCCAAGAGCATCTGGGAATGCCAGATTGAGGGTCACCAGATTTAGAGGGGGTTGGAGTGACAGCGAGAATCGCCGATCAGTAGAAACCACACTCATATCAGGGGGAAGAGTTGCGGCAGTTTTCCCAGGCAGGGGGGAGGGCTGCGAACAAAGGGCTGTACAGGGTTTCCCAGGTGAGAGGCAGGAGATCCGTGGCTAGCGAGAGGCAGAAATGTTAGCGTTCAGGAACACATAATCACAGATGGATTATATGCAGGTGCTTTTATTGAAGAGCTCTGGAAGCCAGGGGTACAAACCCAAATCTGACTTTGACATTGATTTGAGATGCATACATATTTATATTCTAACATTATATAACTACCTATTGTTTTATTGTATGAGCATGATCTTTCTACTGTTACTACTAAACAATCATCATGTTTAACTTTTGATAAAATCACATCATTAATCAATACACTTAACAATCATATCATTTATCAATGTGTAGGTGCAATTTCATATGATTTACCAAAAACAATTGACAATCATATCATTTATCAATGTGTAGGTGCAGTTCTGCATGATCTACTAAAACAAAGTACAACATTCTCTTTCTGTGGCCTACCAGGTCTACTCCACCTCCCTGAACATTGCTTGCAGTTCCTATGATGTTCGAAACATTTTAACCCCATGTTAACAGAAACAGTGTTCGGTAGTGCTAAGTGCAGTAAAACTCCAACGCTGCCGGCCAGCATGCCTGCGGTGACTCAGGGGCACCAAGCAGTAGAGCCCAGCAAGGCTGACCCAGTAACAGAGTACCCAGTCCCACGCAGCCAGCGCCGGTGGCAAGGAAAACTGCCGCTCAGGGAGATTGGGGGTTTTTCCCAGTTGCGGGGGAGTCAGCGCTGGCGGTGGGGGGGGCACTTGGAGAGAGCACAGTGCGTGGGGTTTTCCCAGGCGGGAGCCACAGGTGTAGGCTGGTCTGTGTGAGTGGCGGCCAACGGACACCCGACATGGTGGTGCTGGCACTCGCTGCCCCAAGGGTTGGGGGCGGGCTCGGTTGTGCAGAGCCTCAGAAGCCTCAGGAGGGAACCCGCTTGGGTCACGGCCAACAGGGACCTGACACAGCAGCTCTCAGTGCCCACTAGCCTGGCAGGAGCAGTAACGCAGGCCTGTGGTGCCGGGTGCAGTTCACGCGCAGCACCGTTAAGGCCGAAGCCCATCGCTATAATCTCTGGTGCTGCTGGCTCAGTTGTGCACAGTGCGGCCAGCAATCAGCGCCTCCTGGTAGGGGCCCTGGTGCCAGGCTGCCCGTGGCAACTCGGGGTGCTGGGGGCAGTAGCGCCCGGCAGGGCTGACTCAGGAGCGTTGGACTGTGGAGGCTTCTCTGCAGTACCCACCAGTGTGAGGGGCCGCAGGAGCCCATGTGGGTAGCGGCTGGCAGGGACCTGGCTCAGCCCCGGGCTCGCTGGCCTGGTGGAGGCAGCGAGGGCACTATACACAGTTTGCTCACAGTGCCACTAAAGGGTTGGTGGCAGGCTGGGTTGTGTGCCGATCTCAGAAACTTTCGGCATCTTGTACGAGAGTCTTGTAAACCTCAAGCCGCAGGGGTCGCTAGCCCGGCAGCAGTGCGAGACACAGCCGGCTGCTGGGATTTGGGAGCTCCTGGTTGTGCAAGAGCTTCTCCACAGCCCACGCAGCAGGGCAGGGTGGCAGTGGCTCCTTGCGCTAGGTGTAGTTGTGCGCAGTACTGCTGGAGGTCAAAGGCCAGCCAAGCAGCACGAGTGTCCCAGGCTGCAAGCGAGAGCTACTCTACGTGAGATAATACATGCGGCCGCGCTCAGTGCAGTGGGCTTCTGTTGTGCACTGGCCCAGCAGCGGAGGGGGGGGCAGCGGAGACCCAGTGCGCTGACTATGTCAAGGTGCTACGTGAGTAGTGGCTCCCAGAAGCAGCAGAAAGCAGCGGGCAGCAAGAGACCTGCCAACAGCGACTGGGATGGCTTTTGCCGAGTGCAAGAGTGCCCGGCAAGGCAGGCTCGATTGTGAGGGGTTTCCAAGACAGAGACCGCACAGGCCTGCATGGGCAGCGGCGGCCCAGGGGCACCCGGTGGGGTGACTTTCAGCAGTGCCAACCTGACTGAGAGTAAAAGCAGGGGTCAAAAGCATTAAAGGCCAGA
>VZSE01007460.1:0-39062 GCA_013398275.1 Promerops cafer
CGGCCACGGAGCGTCTCAAGGACGGGGCAGACGGGACAGATAGAACAGATGAGCCCACGGGCGAGACAGACCGAACAGATGGTCCCACGGACGAAACGGACAGTCCTACCGCCCGCCCGCCGCTGCCGCCGCCCCGGAACGCGTCGCCGTTACCGCGGCAACGACGCTCGGNGTCGCGGCGGGCTCCGGCCCTGCCCGCGGCGGGCACCGCGCGTAGCGAGGCGCCGGAGGAAATAGACGGTCTTGGTGGTGCGTTAGGAAATGTGAGCCGAGCCCCCCTTGCGCTTGCCTTGCAGGTGAAAAACAAGGCACCCGCCGAAGTTCAGATCACAGCGGAGCAGCTTCTGAGAGAGGCAAAGGAGAGGGAGCTCGAGCTTCTCCCACCGCCTCCGCGGCAGAGAATCACAGATGTTGAAGAGCTAAATGACTATAAACTCCGGAAGAGGAAGGTACAGTAAAAAAAAAAGCAGGTTTAATATCGACACTCACAAAGAGCACTAAAATTCCACTGTTTTTAACTTAAACAAGATGTAGTCCGTGTTCCTTGTGGACTTTCCAGGTGGACACCAATGCTTTAAAACCCCTTTTTCATGCTACCCTTCATCAGAACCTGCAATTTACAGATGTGTTGCTTGACAAAATCTGGTAGCAAACAACGTCTCCCCCGTGCCTATGTTCAGAACACTGAAAGGGTAATTATTTACACAATTAATAGGTGTTTTCTTCATTACCAGCAGTATCTGACCAGCCACTATAAAAGAACATGAGCAAAGAAAGTAAATAACATTACAGTAACGCTAAGTTATAAATTTTCTTTTAAAATAATTGCTTTGCTGGTGCTGATTTATCCATGGTTTTGTTTGGCTTTTTGCTTGGCTTTTTGCTTTGAGAATGCCTAAGCAAAACAAGCATATTCCTAATGGTTATAATAATACCCCATAAGCCATTTTTGATGTGAATGGTCTGCAGAAGGATTTCTGACTTACGGATATAATTTTCTTCTCAGACTTTTGAAGATAACATAAGAAAGAACAGGACTGTTACCAGCAACTGGATAAAGTACGCACAATGGGAGGAAAGCCTGAAGGAAATCCAGAGGTAACAATGACGCTTCAGGCATCTCCTACGAGCCTTTTTAGACACACACCAAAGTCTGGGAGGCACATTTTACCTGCCCTGTGCTCGTGTTTTCCAGAGCCCGTTCCATTTACGAGCGTGCCCTGGATGTGGACTACAGGAACGTCACTCTCTGGCTGAAATATGCCGAGATGGAGATGAAGAACCGCCAGGTCAACCACGCCCGGAACATCTGGGACCGGGCCATCACCACCCTGCCCAGGGTGAACCAGTTCTGGTACGGTGGCAGAGCAGTGAGATCCCCTTCTAGCCCTAAAGACCCCACAGCATTTGGCTGTTCTGGGGTTATGCAGATTATCCTGCTTCTCCAAGTCTTCAGGCTAGTCTGAAAAAATAAAGGAGGAAGGCTGAAGGTTTGGAAAGGTTTTGTACTTTTTAAGTGGCAAGAGCCTTGGGAGAGAAGGATGTTTGTGTCCCTGGATGTTGCCAGTCACTGCTGTGCCTACAGGCATTTCTAGGGTTGAGAGGAAATAGGTGAGGGGAACTCAGGGATGCTTTTAGGAAGCACTCGAGAAATCCCTGAATGGACGTGTTCACCATGTGATTGCAGAAACTCGATGTCCTTTCCCCAGGTACAAGTACACATACATGGAGGAGATGCTGGGGAATGTTGCTGGGTCACGCCAGGTGTTTGAACGGTGGATGGAGTGGCAGCCAGAGGAGCAAGCCTGGCATTCCTACATCAACTTCGAGCTCAGATACAAGGAGGTGGACAGAGCACGAAGCATTTACGAGAGATATATCCTTTTCAGAGCCTTGTGGCTCCTGCCTGGGTTAAGTTCTCCGTTCTTTATTCCTTCCCAAGTATTCCATGGCCAGCAATGTCCCTGTGCTCCTTTTCACTGTGGTGTGCTGGGAATGAGCCAGCACCCTGGGAGCCAGCAGGAGGTGTTAAAAGCACGTTTAGGGAAAGCCTCCAGATTCAGTGCAGTGGCTGCAGGTCCTGCCACAACAGAGTCTGTTTAATTGCACTGCTCATGCAGCCAGCTGTTTTGTAGCCATCGTTTCTTTCGGGTTTCTCCTCAGATTTTCCCTGACTTTTTAAGTTCTCAGTAAGGCACAAAGCCTTTGCATCTTAGACCTATCAGTATCTTTTTCCCAGCTGCATTTATTATTCCCTGTATGTACCATCCTGGGAGACCTTTGATGTAGTCCTTGACCTGGTAGTCCCTGGGAAGAACACAGCTGGGGGTGTGCTACTCAGCCAGCAGTGTTTCTTTAACGAGAGCTGTACTTGTCCTCGTTCACCCCGACGTGAAGAACTGGATCAAGTACGCGCGCTTCGAGGAGAAGCACAGCTACTTTGCCCACGCCCGGAAGGTGTATGAGAGGGCGGTGGAGTTCTTCGGGGAGGAGCACATGGATGAGCACTTGTACGTGGCATTTGCCAAGTTTGAGGAGAACCAGAAAGAAGTAAGATCTTCTTGATAACGCATCTGAGTCAGTGTTTCTCCTTGAATATCAAAACTTAAGGCATTTAACACTCCCTGCAATACTTGCAGTTCCCAGCACCTTGTGGCTGTAGTCTGAGTTAGGGAGACAGTTTTTTGCTCACCTCTAGTTGCCTTTTGGTGACATCAACAAAATGTGCTCTTAAGGGAGATCTGCCAAGCCCAAGACCAGCAGCATTGGCTCAAACCTGTATCCTCAGACTGGAGAGGTTCTGAGAGGTTATAGGCCTGCATGATAGAAAACTGGATTGGTCCAGATGTTTTTCACAGTCTCTAAGGTTCCCAGGCTGTTAGGAAATTGAAGACATTCTGTGAACCCCAAACCACAACCTCTTAAATTGGTTTAAATATTCTGAACCTGCAAATTAATAAGAGATGATGGGGGCTCACATGTTCAGGTTTATTTTTTTCCCGCTCAAAGTTTACTCTTCAGGGAGATCTGTGTTAGTCTTGTTCTAAAACAATTGCTTACATTGGGATGTCCCACAGTTCTGTATTCTATTAAATATTGCCAAAAGCTCATTGAAAAACTGTGGGGGAGGCCAGAAACTGCTTTGTAAATATTTTCCAAATGATATTTAATATTTTCAGTTTGAAAGAGTGAGGGTTATCTACAAGTATGCCTTGGATAGAATTCCAAAGCAGGATGCCCAGAATCTCTTCAAGAACTGCACCATCTTTGAGAAGAAGTTTGGAGACCGGAGGGGAATTGAGGACATCATTGTCAGCAAGAGGAGGTTCCAGTATGAGGAGGAGGTGAAGGTATGTGGGACAGGTACCCTCCATGCTCATTGTACAGCCAGCTGGTGCTTAAGGGACATGAGTATTTTGTGTTATCAAGGCTGATGAGTTTCACATTGAAACTTAGTTAGTTTGAAAGTTAGTCCAAAAAAACACCAAGGGAATGTTCATTTTAGAGCCAGAATTTCATCCCTGGGGAAGAGAATGATATCTGCGTTCACTGCTTTTTTTGTTTCTGCTTTGTAATCTAGATTCTGGAGATGAGGGTATTGGATTGAACTCAAGGCTTGGTACCATTGAGGATAATGCAGTTTAGCTTGTAGTTACTACTTAAGCCATTACAGGACACCTCACCTGTGCATAAATACCTTTTTGTGAGAAAACAGCTGTGCCACACCTGTCTGCTCTTCAGTCCACACTGCACATTTCATCACTCCTTGTCCCTTCTCACACTTTACTTTGATTGCCTTCATTGACCCAATGCTGACGGCAAAATAAAAACAAAATAAAATTTAGAACAAAGTCTCTTATAACCCGGAAGTTCTACCATAAGCATCCCCAAGACTGACAGTTTTTGTTAATATTCCAGTGATCTGTTTTAAGGGGGAAATTGTGGCTAAGTAAAGGATGAGGCTCTGTTTGTTTTAGTGACTGCAGTTTGTTTGCTGTTGCCCCTCTCCCCTGTCTCTGGAAGGCAAACCCCCACAACTACGACGCGTGGTTCGACTACCTGCGGCTGGTGGAGAGCGACACGGACGCCGAGACCGTGCGGGAGGTGTACGAGAGAGCCATCGGCAACGTGCCCCCCATCCGGGAGAAACGCCACTGGAAGAGGTACATCTACCTCTGGATCAACTATGCACTCTACGAGGAGCTGGAGGCAAAGGCAAGTAGTGACAATTGGGGGGTTTCCCTTCCCGTATAGTAAATAGCTGCTGATATTTTAATAGGAAAACCAAGAACTAAGTATTCTCCGTGTTATTAGTTTTGTGTAACATGCTACAGGATTTAGGATATAAATATAGAGAATTTTTCCTCTTCTGGTTTTCCCTCCTGTGCATAAGAGAGGGAAAAAAACAAACTTGTTTTCCTCCAGTTCATTCAGAAACACACTGATAACACAAGCAGGAGTGGGTATTTCTGATGGCCCCGGCTGAACTGCCTATGGCAGACTGTTACCTGAACTTGTGAAATAGTTTTATAGTTGACAAAAACTGTTTGTGAAGCCACCACATTGTTGCTATAGTGGCCTTTGAGGCTGTGCAAGTATTTATTCTGTTTCCAGTCATGGAACATTAGAGCTGCTCTGAGTACAGGACACCTGTTCAGTGCCTGTTAAAGGAAAAGACTTATTATTCCTCCCACAACTGGGACACTCCTTGTTTTATTGTTGGCTTCCTAGCACTGAACCTTGCTTTGAAAAGGTGAGTCTTGCTGATTCAGAAGCTACCACCTTTGAATTGTGCACACTAAGTAGATAAGCATTCCTGATTCTAACCAGCTTGACTTAGATACTGTTCTGCAGTTTTGCAGTCACTGCAGGATTGAAATTCAGCATAATCTCAGCAGTAAACAAAGTGCCTGTTCTTACAGGATGCAGAGCGAACCAGACAGGTGTACCAGGCATGCCTTGAGCTCCTGCCCCACAAGAAGGTATGGTTCTTCCAGCAGTTTGGCTTGAGTTTTGGGTTAAAATGCCTAGATAGGATCCTTTAGTTCTTTTCCCCCCTACACTGAGGAGTGTAAGCAGCTCCAAACGGCTGCTAGCAGGTTCATGAAGGCTTTGCTTGAAACTTCAAGTATCCCTTCCAGTTTCTCAAAATGTCCACCTTCCAAAATGGATGGGGAGGTTTTCAAGCTAGAATGCAAGATGTCTAATTTGCATCACAGAGGGAAACTGCAGGGCAAGCACTGGTGTCAGGATTCCCTCATACACATAAGACACAAGGGTTTTTCCAGTATTTTCAAATTACTAAGTAGTTGCTAAGTAGACTGTTAGAAGATGAAATGACTCATTGTCAGAAAATGGGGAAGACTACTTAGTTTTTGCTTGCTTACATTCCTCCTCAGGTAGGATCGTTCATACCTGCTCACAGCCCAGTCTCTTGCAGTCTCTGTAGGGCACTTGAGGCTCTGCTTAACTGGGTTAACACCTTTTATAGCATCCAGTTGCCTCCATGGTCACCATCCCTGAGGCAGCTGCCTTTGATAGAACAGCTTTCAGGTCTGTGTTCCCCATTACAATCAGTCTGCAAGGCTGATTGGAGTTTTGTGGGGTTTTTTTTGCTTGTGAACTTTAACTAAAATATCTGTGTGGCCAAACCCTGTCAACTGCATTGCCTTGGAATGTCAGAAAATCTTTGTTCATGTTCTTTTTCTAGTTTGTCATTTATTGTGTCATCTGAGTGTCAGATTAATCTCCAGTTATTAAGAGCTGATTAGCTATTAATTGATTCAGCAATAACTCATGTTTTGCCAGTTGATGATGGGTTAAAAAACTGTTTTCTGTGGTTTAAAAGACTTCTGTCCTGGCCATTTTTCCTTTCCCCCCAATATATTGTCCTGTCCTAGAGGTTGTTTTAGATAATGAGTTCTAAACCTTTCAGCAGGAAAACAGTGAGATCAGACGAGGTTACCTGCAGCAGCAGTCATATCTTATATAGACAGAATGCTTATTTTTTTAAGCAACGTGTACAGTGTTATCTACTGACTTTCCAGCCTAAATAGCACTTTGTTCCTTTTCTTCCAGTTTACATTTGCCAAAATGTGGCTGCTGTATGCACAGTTCGAAATTCGCCAGAAAAACCTCCCCCTTGCCAGAAGGGCTTTGGTAAGCTTTTGTCAGAGCCATAATTGACTTCACTAACTAATAATAACACAGGAATGGCATTAAAAGATCTTAAATTGTCCTTTTTAAATTGCTGATTTAATCCACTTAAAATAAAGCATCCAAGAAGTCTGCAGGGGCCAGCATTTACTGTCATGTATGATTTAAAAAGAAATGTAGCTTGTTCTGATGAATTAGCCCTGGGCAGAAACGACAAAGTGCTCCTCTGAATGCAGAGCACCCACATCAGTGCTCTTACAAGTTCTTAGCTGCTACTGCTGTTCTAACAATAGTGTTTTAAAAAGCATCCTAGATGAACGGGAGGTTTGCCTCTAGGAAATTAGGACCTGCCAAACTGTGTGCCAGTCCCAACTGCTGACAGAAGCAATCACAGGGACTTCAGGCAGGCTCAGGAGCTGCTGAGCAGGTTCACTCTGTGAATGTCAGCACCTCAAGGAGACAGCAGGGTATGATGGGGCAGCAAGAAATGGCATCTTTTGAAATGAAAAACTCCTTTCCCTTTCCCCTTTCCCCTTTCCCCTTTCCCCTTTCCCCTTTCCCCTTTCCCCTTTCCCCTTTCCCCTTTCCCCTTTCCCCTTTCCCCTTTCCCCTTTCCCCTTTCCCCTTTCCCCTTTCCCCTTTCCCCTTTCCCCTTTCTTTCTTCCCCTTCCCTTCCCTCTTAGTAAACTGAGGGATAGCATCAGGCATTTTGAGAAAAAGCCAGTGTTGGTGGCAGTTCCACCCAAACAGTGATGGAGGGCACGTGGAGAAGAGCAGAGCATATTCTGAAATACCAGTGGCACCTGTAGAGCTGGAGGGCCATAACAGTGATCAAACTGATAATCCCAAGTGGTGGTTTCCTCCATTTTTCATAAAGTTCAAGGTACTAAACGTGTAGGAGCATTGTGCAGGAGAACTGTGGTAAGGGATTTCCATCTCAAATTACCTCACATTGGCTTGAGGGAGCAGAAGCCACATTGCTTAGTAAGAGCAACACTTGTGAATAGAAGTGACTCCAAGGCCAAGTTCACTACAGCCTGTCTCAGGTATGCCCATTCTTAACTCTCATTTTTAGAGATTCCCTGACTAAGAATCCAGAATTGCTTCTCACAGCTTGGCTCAGAACAGGCAGTTTTCTTCAGAGACTGAGGTGTATCAGAAAGAAAATACTTTGTAAAGACTTTATTATCCACCTGTCCATTGCTGCCAGCCAGCAGGCAGGGGTGGGCAGCCATTCTCTGCACAGAAGAATGACAAGTGACAGATGTTTTCTGCTTCCCAGATTCTTGGTGTTTATGGATGCACATTTGTTCTGCAAACACTGGTTGAATTTACTACTGGCCACGAACAAGCTGAATAAACAGTGCAAAAAAATGAGTCGTAGTTCAAACATTTAGAAAATCGAGTGGGGTTTTATTTTCCTGCAAGATCACTAAGGGTTTGGTTTTTTTGGGTTGTTTTTTTTTTTTGCACAACAGGGGACATCCATAGGTAAATGTCCAAAAAACAAACTGTTTAAAGGTTACATTGAGCTGGAGTTACAGCTGCGTGAATTTGACCGTTGCCGAAAGCTGTATGAAAAATTCCTGGAGTTTGCTCCAGAAAACTGCACATCCTGGATTAAGTTTGCTGAGCTGGAGACCATCCTTGGGGACATCGACCGTGCCCGGGCCATCTATGAGCTGGCTATTGGCCAGCCCCGGCTGGACATGCCGGAGGTGAGCGGGGAGGGGACTGGTTTTAAGGCATTTATTGCAGTGTGGCTGATGAGCATGTAAATAATGCACCAGATGAAACATGAGGTGAAAGCTGAGTGGTTGATTTGCCACCAGGTTTGGTGCTGCTCAGCCCTAATCCCAGCCTGTGCCACCAGCGAACGCCCTGACTCCTGAACCTTTTCTCAGGGAAATTTCACTTTTGTCCCTTCCTTTCCCTTCCCCTTGTGCTCGGAATGAGCATGATGACAGTCTTCTCTGTTGCAGGTGCTTTGGAAATCCTACATTGACTTTGAGATTGAGCAAGAGGAGTATGAGAGAACCAGGCACCTTTACCGGCGGCTGCTGCAGCGCACACAGCACGTCAAGGTTTGTGTGGGCACCCAGGACACAGAGCCAGTCCTGAACCTTCCCTGGGCAGGGAAAGCCTAAGCTGCCTTGGCTCAGATCAGCCCAGGTTCAGGCCCGTGCCCGTGCTCTGAAGGGGGGAGGGAAGTTCCTGAATTCCATACAACAACAGGCTTATCTCAGGTGAAAGAAGCTTTTCCAAGCTGCCCTCTTTTCTGAGCAGCTTTGGGATCTTGCTTGCTAAAACGTGGCAAGGAAAGCTGTGATTTTCCAGGGTCTCTTGGTGCTGTCATTGACAAAATTTACACAGATTTCTCATGACTTGAAACAGCCACAAGAAATTGATCAACGTGCCTTACGTGGATGTTGTGTCCTGCTGAAATGGGGCGAATCTCACTTGTGTGAAACAAATGGATTTTCTGGGCACCTGCTGGTGTTGATGTTTGCTTTTTTTTTTTTTTTTGCTGCTTAGTTGTTTCTAACCTCTGCCCTGGCCGTCGTGGCGCAGAGCGAAGGCTGGAGCTGGGGTTTGTGTGCTGTGCCCACAGGTGTGGATCAGCCTGGCACAGTTTGAGCTGTCGGCGGGGCAGGAGGAGCGGCTGCCGCGCTGCCGGCAGGTCTACGAGGAGGCCAACAAGGCCATGCGCAGCTGCGAGGAGAAGGAGGAGAGGGTCATGCTGCTCGAGGCCTGGAGGAGCTTCGAGGATGAGTTCGGCACCGATGCCACTAAGGAGAGGATAGATAAACTGATGCCTGAGAAAATAAAGAAGAGGAGAAAGCTGCAGGCCGAAGATGGGGTAAGGAAAAACGATGGCAGTAGTGGCTGTGAGCCCTCTGTGGCTTTGTGCTTTATTGAGCCAGCTGCTGGGCAGGGGATAGCAAACATGGGCTTTAATTTTCTATTATTTCTCTAATTTCTCTTTCTTATTAGAAGCACCTCCTAATAGCCAACATTAACATGCAAATTAAACTTGCTTTGTGGTATTTTTCTTTCTAGTCTGATGCTGGCTGGGAGGAGTACTATGATTATATTTTCCCAGAAGACACTGCCAATCAGCCCAACCTCAAACTCCTGGCTATGGCAAAGCTCTGGAAAAAGCAGCAGCAGGAGAGTGAAGCTGCAGCCATGGATCCTGACAAGGACATAGATGAAAGCCAGACTTAATACCTTGCCTTTTCCCACCCCTTTCCTGGGCCATTGTACAGTATTTTCATTGGTGATCAATAAATGTATTTGGAGTTTTAGTATGACTGACTTGAGATGGATTTTGTGTGGAAGACGAACACCATCTTGGGGTCGATTCCCTTTAACAGTCCTGTGGGTGTCCCTCAGTTAAAGGAGAGGTCCTGGGAGCAGTGCAGGAGTCTGCAGCTGTCACCAGTGTCAGGAGAACTGGGAGAACTGGGCAGTGACTTCACTTTCAGCACAACGCCCTCTCCAAGGCTCCCACAGCCTATCCCAGCATTGCTCAGGGACATTAATGTGCCAGGGCAGCAGACCTACTGTCTTGAGTGAGAGAGGTCTCCAACCATCATCCCTGATGAATTTTCCAGTAATTCTGTTAAATATAAGAGTATTGTGAGAATAGTTGAAAACAAAAAACTCTTCTGACCTGGTCAACTTCCTATAGAAGGATGCTTTTATCCTAGAAAACTATAAGGGGAGACAATATTAGAAGTTACATACACTGAAAGTAGGCCCTAGAGGACAAAGCTGTAGACATCAGTACAACACAGTCTGTGTTTGAACACTTCCATGTCCTGGCAGACACTGGCAGAGCTGTGTCACAGCTCTGGGCTGGGCACCACTCTGACCTGTCCACATCTGGCCTGTCCAGCTGTGGCCAGAGCAGCCTTTTCCTGTCCCACCTGAGCCTCTAATAACATGTGCCTCCCCTCCCCTGCCCTCTCCTCTCTGGGTATTTCTGCTGACCCCTTTACATTGTAAATATCATTTCTGTTTTCCCTCTTTCAATCCCTCCTGCTGCTCTGTGCCCCATTGCTTTTCACACTTTCTTTTGATGTTTCCCTCTGTCCTACTCCCTATCTCTGCTATTTCATTTAACTGAATTTGTTATGGAGTTTTCAGAGGTGGTAAAGGTGGTAAAATATTGGCGATGGAGAGAGACGGAGAAGACTGACTGGTGATCAGAATCCAAATTTATTGTGGACTACATATGCTTATATACTATTCTAGGAAGGTGTCTTGGGTTGGGAGTGTGTATTCTATTGCCATCTGTCAGAGGTGGGGCAGTTATCTCCTGTTAATTGGCCACCTGATAAAACCAGGAGGGGCAGTTTTCTTTATCTTTTCCACAACCAATCCTCCCTCAAGGAGATATCTTCAGTTAATGGGCCATCGAGTCTCATTGTGAGATGCTCCACCCAGGGGAGGAGCCAAGCATTCCTACCTGGATAAAATCTGACATCTGGAACACCTCAGGGAGCCTTCTCCCACTGGATTCCCAGAGGAAGACCAGGCCCATCTACACCACCACTGGACCTTCAGAGGAAACCTACATCCTTCTACAGGATCACTGCTTCAACAGAACCACATCCAGAAGGACTGCAGCCACCATTTAATCAGACTGTTACCAACACCCTGACTAACAGGGTGTCAGGTGGTATTCTGACTCTGTCAGTGGTTTCTTATAGCATTTGTATTTTCAATTTTCCCAGTAAAGAACTGTTATTTCTATTCCCTTATCTTTGCCTGAGCACCTTAATTTCAAAATTTGGAGGGAGGGGGGTCTGTATTTTCCATTTCAAGAGAGGCTCCTGCCTTCCCCAGCAGACACCTGTCTTTTCAAATGGGGACAGAAAGCTAGTAATTTTTTACTACAATGATTGGGTTAATCATCACATAAACAAACTTATACATTTTGCAACATCTCTTGCTTGCAGAAGTTGATTCAATCTTCTTTCCTGTCAGCCAGTCTTGATTCAATCCTTTTGTAATCTTCAAAGCTCTTGTTTGTTCTTGCCAAGGCACCCTGATTATCAAATCTCTTATGCTAATCAAGTCCAAAGTACAACAGCAAGATTGTTTTCTTGTGTATGTTTTGGTGAGGTTTTTTGGGTGGCTTTTATTTTGTGTGTGGGGGGAGAGGTTTGTTTGGTTGTTTTTGTATTGTTTCGTTCTCTGAGCACTGAGTTTTCCCAGGAATTCCTTCCTTTTTTGAAGATGGGACCTTGCCTCTTTTTTTGTGTCAGTTGCTGGTATTATCTGTTGTAATAAGGCCAATAGTGAGGTTGTCTGCAGGGGCTCAGGTGAGCTTTTTGTCTGTATCCGTAGAGAGAGCTTTAGCACCTCTCCAGAAAGCAGCAGGGCCACAAGGCACAGGGTCTTGCAGGGGAAGAGCCATTTTTACTCTGAGTTAGAAAAGCAGACTTTCGGATTTTCAAGCCAGGTTGATTATTGTGGGGTGGTTGTTTGTAAGAACAAGATTTGGATTTTTTTGCCTTTCAAACCCTGAAACTCCTGTGAGGAGTGATCTGGACTGACACCCTGAACGCAGCACTTCCAGGAGTAAAACTATTCCCCCTTTGGAGCACTAGTGAGACTTGTAGGTTTAATGGATTTTTCTCCTTCCACAGCCATGTTCCCACCTCATTTCTCTCCCTCCACCCTCCCATTAAAAGCCTATCTTGAAAAGGGCAAACAGGAGGTTTTTATTCTGTGAAAAACGAGATTCACTTCTGGTAAGATTTAAAAGGTTTAATAGAAATAAAGACAATAGGAGACAGAAATAAAGCAAATAGTTAATACGGCCAGGAGACTTGGCATTCCTGCTAGAGGGCACCCCAAAAACTTAACATCAAGGTCTTCATATAGTTGGGGTTACATGCATATTCATTAATTTATATATTATTCAAACACTCCTTTGAGTTTAGGTGTCACAGTGGTCCTTTGTTTTCCAAGTCTTCCCATCTTGGCTTATCTTTATGGCATCAATAAATTTTGGGTGACTTGTTTTCACACTCTCCTTGATAAGAAAAAATTCTGTGTCTTCTTCCTCTCTTCTGAGCTTTTCCTCCCATCTTCTTTTGCTGCTCTGGTTTGTGTTACTGTTATCTTATCACTTGAATAGGTCAGTAAAAGGACAACCTTACATATTTTAGTCACACAAAGGGCTTACACTGCTATTTCTATAAGCAATACATACTTAAGCTAAGAAATTATAGGCAGCTAAAAAATAATAATCTATACTATATCTAAATACTTTTATGATCAACAACATACAGAAGCTAATACATAAATGCGAAAGCCAACATTATTATATGTACTCATAACAATTCTATGGCAAGCAAAGCAAAACATATCTGCTCATGTGACTTCTGAGCAGTGAATGGTTCCACAGTTGAAGCATTACTTCAGGAGTGATAACAGACACAGATTTCTGCCCTCTTTTCCTTGGAATGTCTGAGGCACCTGTGAAGCAGAAGCTTTGTGCCAGAGATGCCACGGTCTCCAGGAGCACTCGCCCAGACTCATGCCTGTGTTACACCAAGCATGAACCTGAAGTGTTCTTTGAACAATTTCAGCATTAATCTTTAGCACACTTCCAAAATGGGGAAGCCAAGCTCAAGAGTGGGGCTCAGTTTTCCAGGGATCTACAGCAATGGTTTTCTCTCACTCAGATTTTATGTTGCTGACCTGAAGAAGGAAGGAATTCTTCCCTGTGAGGGTGCTGAGGCCCTGGCACAGGCTGCCCATAGAAGCTGTGGCTGCCCCTGGATCCCTGGAAGTCCTAGGCTGGGCTGGAGGGGGCTTGGAGCACCCTGGGATAGTGGAAGGTGTCCCTGCCCGTGGCAGGGGTGGCTCTGGATGAGTTTTAAGGTCCCTTCCCACCCAAGCCATTCTGGGGTTCTCTCAGTGCTTTGTGCCCTGCTGTCTGACTCTCAGCAGCCTCTGTCCTCTCCGAGCTCCTGCTCTGGAACAGGTGCTGAGACATTCCTGCCCATCTGATTTCTGTCTGTTTGCCTAGCTCCTGCAGAGCTGCGGGTTCTGATGTTTAAGTTATGAAACCCCAGTGCCCTCCTGGCTCGTGCCTGGCCTGCTTGGATTTATCACCAGGCTGGGTGGAAGAGAAACATTTGCTGGAAAGGCTTCTGGCAGCAGGGAGGAGAAGGGGGATGCCCCAGTGGGGAAATAGCCCTCTGGAGAAATGGCACCCCATGGTTTAACCCCGCAGCAGCCTGATGCCTGAGGGGCTTTGGGAGTATGGCACGCTTTTAGACCTTGCAAAAATCAGGTTTTCATGTGGAAGAGGGAACACAGAGTGTGGATTTGTGCAGTGGAAAGGTGATCAGCTCGACTGCTAACTGGCAGACGTTGGGATTTAGGATGCTTTTATCCTGGGACAGCTATTCCAAACCAGATTTGTTCATGGAATTGCTTGTTTAAGAGAGGGCTGACTCCATCACTAAATAAGGAGTAAACAGATTTTATGGTCTGGGGTTTGTGTGGCACAACTTAAACTGTCTGTCCCTGTCTCCTACCATTAAGCAACAGCTGCTGCTGTATTGGGGTCTGGAAATTAGTGAGTTCACAGGCTGCAGGCTACCCTTGGGTTTTTAGGGAGCATATTTTTTATTTCCTGACTCTGTTCTGCACGGTATCTTTTGTGAAGCTGCCTTTTTCGCCGTTTTTACAAAAAAATATCCTTCTTCATGAAGGATTTGAAGTGTTTGTGTTCGTTCCACTTCTGTAGATACTATCAGTCAATAAAATGCTGCACTTGAAAGAAGATAAATGCTTGTCTGTGCTTGGAAAGTTGTGTTCTATTAGTGGATGGTTTATCTGCTGCTCCAAGAGCTCAGAAGCGAGATAAATCCGAGGACCATGTATGGAAAATATCCTTCCTCAGTGGGAGCTGAGCCCTGAGCAGGTGGGAGGCGAGGGCTTTTGTCACTCTGGAGCCCTAGTTGGTGGCCAGAGGGCAATCTGAGCTGTTTCCTCCTACTGTGCCACAGGCACAAGGGTGGGCAAGTGGTGGACACAAGGATTCCAATTGTCCAGGGAAAGAGGAGGGGCTCAGCAGTGAGGCCGCAGGAGTCACACCAGCTGTAATCTTCTCTTGAGTAGAAATAAGGAAAAATCTGAGCTGTTTCATGGGAATGTGAGTAAATTGGCTGAAGGTGTAACTTTTGAAGAGACAAATTCAGGGTAGCATGGGTGGGAGTAGTGCCATTGTTGTGGTTGGGGGAGAATTCCCAAGAAGTCATCTTCCAGAGAGGGGTAGATCTGGGATTTTTTTTTTGCTCCTGGCTGTGATACAGAAAATATAACTGTATATACAGAAAATATATCTGTATTAATGGTCTGGAGCAGCTTTGCAGTTCCCGGCGTTATTCTGTGAAGTGGGTTCAGAGAATGCCTTTTGGGAGTCAGGTGCATCAGTTTGGATGACATTGGAAAATACTGATTTTCATGGAGAAAGTAAGGGCCCAGGGCAGCAGCTGTGGGATGAGATCTGGAGCCAGAGGCTGCAGCAAATGTCTCTGCTCTCTCCGTGAATGTCCATGTAGTGCTCAGCTAAGGCTGGCTCTGCCCAGGATGATTTTTGATTCTTCCCATTTGAGGGGGGCTGGGAGTGGTGGAATCTGTCTGTTTTGTGAGGAATTTGTACCCAGTGAGAGGCAGCCAGTAAGAAAGGGAAGAGGGAGAGGTTTATGAGGTTTCTCAGGAAAGTGACATGGTGACATCTGAAAAAAATAGAAACCTTTGAGAGTATTATGGATAACTATGGAATTCAGATTGGGAATGTTCTGTGCATTTTTCATATCCCTACCAGGAGGAGTATAGCAGTTCTAATGTTTAATGCATGTACAGTAATAGAAGGCTGAACTAATCTCCACGGGCCCATTTGTTCCATGACTGTCCAGAAGGAAATAAATTAAATTCTATTAAATTCTAAATTCTGTTCTATTCTGTTTGGACCCAGATGCTGCAGAGGGATAGATCAGAAGAAGGAAAGCCGGGTTTCAGAGGGTTGATGTTTGGGTGACATCAACATAATGCACCCAAGGTGCAGCTTAGTTAAAACCAACATCAGCTGCTCTCCTTTGGGAGTGTGCACAGGACCCCTAGGCTGAGCTCAAAGTCTAAGAGTTCTCAAGAGGAGCCATTTTATTCATAAGGGGATTTTACATTTGGTTGGATTGACGTGCTTGGTGCCCAGCATGCTCCAAGTCCCAGAATTTGAATTATGGGAACATTTTGGAGACAAATGATTGTGCTGCTCAATCTTTAGAGAAGTTGGTAGAACAAACCTGGGTTTTCTTGTTGGGTGTTGTGACTGAGACTGTTGAGAAGAGTTTGCAGAGGTGTCTGTGGAGTTCTGATCTCAGAACGGGCATCAACTTGCATAAAGAGACCAGAGGAGATTTTGGACAGCTTGGAGTATTTTAAAGCATCAGCTTCTGTGCCAGTCTCTCTGGCCAGACAGAGGATCTTCTCCAAGATAAGCAAATCACCCTTTTATACACACTTGTCTGCCCCATTTTAATCTTTCTTTCCCAGTTATGTAAATAGCACCAGACTAATATTCCTGGTGTACCACTGGTAAGCTGATTTGCTTGCTCCACGTTATCAGACACAAAAGCACTGCAGGCTGGTTTGTAAATTGAGTTGGGTTTTTTTTTTTACATCTGTGTTATTCCAAGCTCTTATGTAAATACTTGGAAAGCAATTTCTATATATACTTGGTTTGTTATGCAACTGCCCTGTGCAGTGATGCCAAAAGGGATTTCATTTTCTTATCAGTGGTTTTTAGAAGAAGTGATCAAGCATTCCTTCTGTGGAAGGCTCAGGGAATCATAAAGTGTAAACCAATAATAAATGACAGAAAATAAGGGCAACTACAAAATTTAAAAAAGGGAAAAATTTTAAATGTTCCTGAGTTACAGAACTAATTAGGGGGACTTTCACTGAATGCCTGATTATTGCTCCAGTGTGAGTCGGCTGCGTTTGTTCTTTATGGAAATTATTGAATGGTTCAATCCATACATCTGTGTTTCAGCCCTGTGTGTGTCCTGTTGATGAAACCTCTTATTTAGAGCAGATGTTGTTGGGCTGGCCACTGCTAGCCACTTCTGGCCACTGCTCTCCCAAAAACCTCTTTGAAACCTGAAAACTCCTTCCCATAAAAATAGATTTTTTAACTGAAACCGATTTAATTTTGCCATGAATTCATTTGTTACGTGCTGAAAAGAGAACACTGAGAGAAAAATGAAGGCTGAAGCACTCAGCACTGAGGCTGCTGTAGCAAAGCTCCTGGAGCCCCCGAGGGCTTTTCTGCCCATGTTACAGCCAGCCCTACAAAGCCACCGGAGAAACCCAGTCCTGATGCCCACCAGGCTCCTCTGACACGTGCAGGGAGCTCCCTCCGTGCATCCCAAGGCACTGCTCCCGTGCAGCTCCCATGCACCTGGCCTAGCCCGCAGGAGGCAGCTGGGTTGGGACATCTGTGCCACGTGTCCCAGAACCTGGCTGCCACTGAGGGACACGGCTGGGGCCAGCTGGGCTGCTCCTGGAGCTGGCTCTGGGCTCCCCATGAGCTTTGGGCTCAGTGCTGGGGCATTACTACGGGCAAGGAGGTGATGAGGAGATGCTTCCACCAGAAGCCAAGCTTTGGCCACCAGCTGATTTAGTCCAACCCTCGGTTGGATTTGCACAGCTCTGGGAGCCCGAAGTCCAACACATCATTTGCTTAATCCTTTGGAAGTCAAAGCGAGCACATACTAAGTGGATTCTAGAAATAAATGTCCGTACTTTTACAGGTTTCTCTTTTCAAAGTAACCATGCAAGTTGGAGGTTAAACTGCAGCAAAACCCGGGTGTCTTTTGCCCCCAGAAGGGATGGGAAGAGGACAGAACTGCATCTCTTGTGCTCGGGAGGGGTCCTGCCATTTTGGTTCGTGGCTGTTGTGTCTTCTGAGAGCAACAGAGCTGAATGCAAGGGCTCTTGGGCATTAATCACTGAGATTATCTGACACTTGCTTCATCTGCTCGCAGCTCCGCATCGCCGTTGGAAATGATGCTGTAATGCCACGTCATCCAGTTAGAATTTATCCCTCTTTTCATTAGGGATGTGCCAAATGCCGTCATATAAAGGTGGGGGGTGCTCATGGGGTTAGTTTATGGCTGTGCAGAACTCAACTAGCTTATTTCCTGGTTTGCATAATGTTTTGGAGTCCCAGGACAATCTCTGCAAACTCAGATGTCTAAGTTGCCACAGGCTGTGGGCAGGAAATAAATTTGCTTGTTCCTTCTCAGGGTTGATGTGAATTTCACTTAAAGGGGAACTAAAATGATTTATTTTTAACTTCATTGCTGGGTTAACAGTTGGACTGTATGGTCTTAGATGTCTTTTCCAACTTAAATGGTTCCCTAACTATAATTTTCTGTATTTGAAGAAGGAATACATTGCCCTTTTACCACTTAAAAACAGTGCTCCTTCTGCATTTTGCTCTGTTTCAGTAATACAAATAATGGCATTAATTTAATTTTGTATTAATTTTCTCATGCATGTAATGAAATCCAGTTCCCTTGTTAATCCAGCAATCTAAGCAAACACAGTATAGGAGCATTACAGGAGAGCACTTAATCCCCCCTCTAGTTTCTCTCTAATATGCTTTTGACTTTTTTAAGGGTGAAATGAGAGTATTTTTGTGCACCAGGGCCAAGTATTACCTTTCCACCTTTACTACCCAGTTTCAGTTGTTAATGTGTTGCTGATACACATCCAGCAGGATGTCTGTAAAATTTTTGCATTCAGGAAACCAAGCCCCTGCAAAGGGGCTGGCACGTGAGAGTTTCAGAATGGGGAAAGAAACTACATCCAATCCCCAGAGAATTCTTGTTGGGTTGGGTTTGTTGTTGGTTTTTTGTTTGTTTGTTTGTTTGTTTTTTAATACCTGAGTGTTTTTGCAAAGGACAAACGGATGGTGGAGGTGATGCCACATCTTTGTCTCTGCAAAGACCCCTCTCTGAGTGCTGCCAGGCTTCCCACCAGCAGTGCCTGGTTCCCAGGGCTTCGCTACTGAATTTTGTCAGGCTAAAATTTGGCAGAGGAGCTGTGAGCCCAGTGTCAATCCTGACCTTTCCCAAGGCAGCTGCTGCTCCGTCAGGGATGTCCCGATGCTGGGCTCTGCTCAGCAGCAGCCTCTCAGCCAGGTGGAATGGCTGTGGGAGAAGGGGAAAGTCCTTCCACGCACCAAGCCCAGCCTCTCCTTGTGATTAGAGCAGCGTTTCACTGCTGGAGGAGCCGAGGGGTCTCTTGTCTTGCTCTGGCCCTGGTGGGTCTGGCCACTGGCCGGGCAGTGAGTGGCCACACAGCCAGCATGTCTGTGGCTCTCAGCTCCCAACAGGGTGTCATTCCAGGCTGCTGCAGCTCGAGGGGACAAGGATCAGCCTTTGCTGCTTCGTGTCTGTCTGAAGGTATTTTCCCAGTGAGCTCCCAGGCGTAGCCTCCCCCAGCTGAGACAGTCTGAGGGGTGCTGGGTCTGACACGCACACGCGTGACTTGGCCCCCAGGCAGCACTTGGTGGCTCTCGTGGGATGTCTGCTCCTGTGACACAAACAGGGAGGATGGGGCTTGGTGTCAGAATGGTGTGAGCCGGGGGTCCCTTCCCACCCTAACCACGCTGTGATTCTGATTTAAGGTGCTGTGCAGACACAGCTCAGCTCTTGACTCATGCCACCGGTGCTTGTTTAAATGAGAACCAAATGCAGAGACCCTGGGGCTGGCTGAGCTGAGGCAGAGTTAAGGCTCTGTGTCGAAGGCCTTACCCACTCGCAAGTCCCTTCTCTAGCTCTGAAACTCTAAAATCCACAACCTTCATTAGCTCTGCAGAAACCAATTTGATTCCGTGGGGACCTCCCCCTGAAGATGTCTGCTGGCCCTGAAACGATTTATGGCTGTGCTGGATTTGGGGTAGCTGTGGTGGAAGCAGCTGAGACATGCAGTAGATCACAGAGACTGGCCAGGCTGATGAAGTGTCCCAGCAAAGCATCCACAGCCACTTAAGGAGCTGTGGATCCGTGGTGTCCCCGAGCCTGCTCGTCTGAGAAATGGGGGAGAGAGGGGAAGTGATGGTGGCTGCAGCTGCCTGGCCACCCAGCATGATCCCCACCCAGCATCCAAAGCACAGCACTGTACCTGCTAATGAGAGAAAAACTATACCCCAGTGTTAGAGATGAGTAATGTGATAGTTGGCTCTCACAATTAAGGGGTGAGTATTATGTATATGTTAGGAGAAGTTTTGTAGATCATAATTATATCTCCCCTCACCCATATATTGTTATTACGGGATGCTCTTAGTAACAGGGACATTTGGGAGGGCCAGCTTGTTACTTTGGCAACTCCAGACCTCCAGTCAAGATGTAAGAAAGTGATCTCCACCACTGAACAGAGAAAGAAGAGTCGAGTGACAAGACCTGGGGAAGGGCTAAAGATATAAAAGGCAGAACATCCATTTTGTAGCCGAGCACGTGGCTTGCACGGAGGCTGGCAGGGAGGCTCCCAGCACTGAACTTTTCCCTTATTTAGTCCTTTGTTGTAATAAACCTCTAAAATTTTAAAAGGTGAGTGTCATTTCTCACACCAGCCAAACCCAGGACAGTCACAGGAAGCATCTTGTGGAATATTTTGTCTCTTTTATCACAGCATGCACTAGGTGCCTGAGCTGCCATTTTTATACAAATGCTAGAATTTCTCCTTTCTTAAATTTCCTGCAAAGATATTTTTATTACCTTCAATGTTTTCTCTTTCTCTTTTCTTTGTGCAAAACCAATGAAACCTCAGAAACAGCAGCAGAGAAGAGAGAAGACCAGAAAAAAGGGAGCAAGACACATCCTGTTACAAGGGTGACCTCAGGCCAGTAGGAGCAGATGTCACTGGGGGAGGACACTTGGACAGAGCCCCAGGAATGTGTCTCCCTCTCTGCACTGAAGCAGCACCTGGAGCCTGTGGAGAATTGCCTGGGATGTGCCAAAGGGTGAATTATGACAATGCTGCTAATTCTGGGCTGGCAGCAGGGCTGGGGCAGGTCCCCTCACCCTGACATCACCCTCTGCAGCAGATGACAGCTCCTGAGTCTGGAGTTCCAGGCACCACTTGGGCTGTCCTTAGGATGCTTAGTGGGGTTTAGGGGTTTTTTCCCTTCTCCTCTTGAATCAGAACTTTGCTCTCAGGGGTCTGGGCACAGAGCTCGGGACTTCACGCCCTGGGGAGGGAGCTGAAAAGCACCTGTACATTCAGCATGTGTCAGGCTGTCTTCTCAGGCTCATAAATAATGAATTGTGTGGATTTGAGGCTTTCTCTTGAATCAGAACATCTGAACCTGGGCACTCAAAACGTGATTTAAACATCAAATTTGAAGAGCATCCATGTTCCCATCTAATTTTAGACCTTAAACTTGTTCCCACCTGCTCTTTAAAACCAGTGGAGATGCCTGACTGGGCCTCTCCTCTGCTGACTCCAGAGCAAGCCTCGGGGTGGGTTGCTCCAGACACCCCTGGAAGCAGGTGCCATGATCTTGGGAAGTAAAGGAGCGCTGTGTATTTCAGTCTCTTTAAAAAGTCTGTCAGCTCCCCAAAGTGCATGAAAGCAGACCATCTTCCTTTTTCCTTTTTTGCTAACGATGCCTGTGTATTTTCACTTATTGGTTCCCTCATTTGGCTTCAGTTCTGCCAGATGACTCATGTCAAAAGCTCATAAAGCCTGCAGTAAACAGCCTACTGTTCATCAGAGCAATTTGGGAGCTCCTTCTGGGAATACGTTTCGGATTGTTCATATTCCAGCCTCGGGGGTGTTCCAGTACTGCTGCTTTCAAAATCGTTGGAAATCCTTGGGTGCCCTACATTTCTGTTCCTCAGGTGTCCAAGTGTGATGTTTGGAAATTAATAACTGCACCCCTTTCATTTTCAAAGCAATTCCTGCCCCCTGAGTCTGGTGTCCTTTGGACTCGAACTGCTCCTCATTAATGGAGGTGTCCATGGAACTGGGGCATGGTTTGGGTTGAAAGGGACCCCAAAGTCCACCTAGTTCCAGCTCCCTGTGATTTCAGCACTTATGTCTAGGCGGGTAACTTGTCCAGCTGTCCTTCCTGAGGAACCAAACTTGTCCAGCTCTCTGTCCTTCCAAAATGGAAACAATTGTGGGGGCTGCAGAGGCGCCGCTTCCTGCGCTGTTCCCGATGCCTTCCAGCTGCTTGTGGGTGCCCCCTGGCCCCTTCCAGCCCCTCGCCCTCTGCTGAAACAGCCCTGATTTTGGACTGCCCCACATGCCTGGAAGTGATGCCAGGTGCTGCGGGATCAGCGTTTCTCTCAGCTGGGTAATAAACCTCTCAGCTGGCTGCTCAGTTGGAGCTGAGCTCCACTGGGCTGTACATCAGACCCTTCCTTCCTATTCCCATACGTGCAGCTCAGTCTGGGCTGTGATTTACACAGCCCAACATGAGACACTGCTCACAAAGCTGCTGGGAATTTTATTCTTTATTCCTTTCTAAATCGTCCCCGGCGGTCAGAGATGGAGGGGGCGGGTTCCTGTTTTTACACTGGGTCATCTCCTCTGTGTGGCACCAGTTTGAATGAATTCACACAAGATGTTGAGTAGGCTTCTGGGAAGGCGAGAGCTTGTTCAGGATGGAGCTTCAGAAGGAATCAGGACAACTTCCAAGCTGCTGCTCCTGTTCTCCCTGGGCTCAGGGAGCAGCCCTGGCCACATGGGAAGGTCTGTTTATTCCCTGGACTGGCTGTGACACTGCAGTTGTGTAACACAGCAGCTGCATCAGATGGGCTCCTGCTCCCGTGGGCTTTGCACTCCCAGCACGCTCATCCATGCCCCTCTCCGGGCCAGGGCTGTGCTGGGAAGGAACAGGCAGCCTCGGAAAACAGAGGGAAAAGGCACCACTGCTCAGCAGCTGCTGGGGCTTCCCCCTCTGCTCCTGGGTGTCTGCTGGGAAAAGAGCACTGCCATCGGTCTCTTCTTCTCAGCAGCATTTAAAAACACCAAAGCTGGATGCTTTAGGAATGTTAAGTAACAGTTCAGCACTGGTTTTCATGCCATGACAATAAGATGCTTTTTTTCGGCTGAAAGAATCCCATTTTCTCCTTTTTCTGTTTGTTTCTCTGCAGCTCTTCCTGATGCAAAATCTCCAAAGGACCCTTGAAGGGTTGACAGGAGGCCTGGCCACTGCTCCCCTCAGGGCCATTCCCCTGGCACTTTGGAAGAGGATGGAAAATGAGGAAGGAGCAGCAGGACCTGAGAAGGCCATGCTTTCTCAGGGTGCTGGAATGTCCCAGGCCAGGAACTGGGCTCGTGGCTCAGGGCAGCAGAGAGATGCCTGCAGGCAGCTGCTGCTGGGAGAAGGGCTCCTGCTGCAAATGCTCTGCTTCAGATGTAAATCCCAGTTTTTCCTTAAACTTCAATTCCAAGCACTGCCAAGCATGCTGCATGCAGACCCTTGCTCTGCAGTGCCACGTCCTGCCCGTCCCCATGGCCACCTCTGGATGCAGAGGGTTATCACTGAGCCTCTGTCACACCTCATAGGGCACTCTGCTCTTTCCATGGGAATTAAGTTATTGATGGAAAAGGACATCTGTCATGTGGAAAACACTCATTTTGTAAACATTTTTAAGGGCCAGAGCAGAGTTTATTCAACAGTGGGTGCCTGCAAGGGCTGCTGTGCATCACTAATTGATCCTTGGCATGTGGCAGCATGTCCAGTGAGGAGTATCAGGGCCCTGATCAGGCATCCAGGAAGTCCTGGGAAGCCACTGGGATGGGCTGGAAAGATGGATTGCAGGAGGTAGTGGGGTCTTTGCCTTTCTCAGATGCGGTGGTTCCCACACAACAGTGTTTGTCACGTTGGTGGCTCTCTCCTGGCCATGGTGCCTCCTGCAGGCACAGAACCACTGCAGAATTCCTCAGTATCCACTGCAGAATTCCTCAGTATCCCTGCATGCTGGGCCTGGATGGGGCTGCAGGGCAGGTCTGGGCAGTGCTGGCTCCTGGGGTCTCGGAGCAGAGGAGCCCCAGGAGAACACGAGCACTCTGTCTGGCAACGTAGGACAGCCAGAAACAAAAATATTTTTTAATATGATTAAACAAATTAGTGTCCTAAAATTATTGGTGGCTTCTTTGCAGTGGGTTCAGAAACAGCTTCCAGTTTGGGAAGTCCCCAAGTCCTGTGGCTGGGAAAGGCTGAGGTGTGACAGACTGTGTCTGCCAGGCACGCCTCGCTCATGTTCCTTTCCCTTGCAGTCTGTTGGGGGCCACCCTGGAGAAGAAGCCCATGGCACAGCTGTCACACCTTGGAATGAGGAGAACTCCTTAGTGTTTGCTGTCCTAAATCCACCTGCTCATTGCATTCATGTAGCTGCAGAGTTTGGGATAACTGGGGATGGGGGGTTGGCTTTCCCCTTGAAGCTTTTTGCTTATAAATTCCCTTGTAAAAGGTCATTCATAGGAGGCAGGAGGGTTCACAATCAAACTGACTCAGCTTTTCAATTCAGTGAAATGCAGGTAAAGCTTTGGGAGCCTGCAGGGAGTTGTGAAGGGTTTATTTAGTCTTGCTTTTTAGTATTGACACCATTTCAAATCTGCCCAGTGCCTGCAGCTCAGCTTGTGTCAAGTCACATCCCTGTTGCAACCCGTGGTTTTTCACCTCCAGGTACAAGGGGTGTCTTTTGGGAAAGAAGGGAGCAGGGAATAGTCCCTGCTCTGGTGCCTGCTCCCTGTAGGAGCATCCCTGCCTGGGAACACAGCTGAGGACTGGACTGGTGCTGAGGATCTCAGTCCTGGGCATTTCTCCTTTGACTGCCCACTCCCAGTGCTCCACTTTGGAATATTGTCTGTTCCACAGGCTGTTCTGGAGCCCACAGGGCAGTGTTTGTTACTCTCTCCTAATGCTGCCAACATGTTTATTTGGAGAACAAGCACGAGTGTGGGTCTGCTCATGCATTTATAAACTTTCGGGGAGGAAATTCACAGGTGTTGAGTCAGTTGCTGCTCCCTCAGCCCCTCTCCTATGGATTCAGCCCCCTGCCATGGGCAAGGGATACTTTTCACTAGACCAAGCCCCATCCAGCCTGGCCTTGGACACTTGCAGGATCCAGGAGCAGCCACAACTTCTCTGGGCACCCCGTGCCAGTCGCCAAAGAAGATTTTGAGCATAATGCAAATAATAAACATGGCAAGTGGGGAAAGGCATTACAGCCCTCCAGCACACCAACCCCGTTAGTCTGCGGGTTTGCTTCTGGTTTTGGCTGTTTCCAGCTCCCCGTTTTTGGCTGCCCCTCACACCTCCCACGTAGCTGGGTTCTAAAGAGAGGTTGTGTGTTCCCAGTGAACACGTTCTTAAAACTCCAGCCATGGCCTCTTGGTGGGGTGTCCGTGAGCCCCCGTGGTGCTCACGTGTGCCAGGCAGGCAGCTTTCCTGTTGGAGATGCCCAGCAGTTACCAACACAATGCCAATCTGAATACAAACCTTTTTTGGGACTTCTGTTAAATGCTGGCAAACAACAGAGTGGCTGCCAATTACTGCTATTGAAATTCACATTCGATTCGTGCTGGAGCAATTTACTGTAGTTTTCTTTAAAAAATGTTTTTATTTTCTCAATAGAAAATTCCCCCAGGAAATCTCCATGGTAACCAGAGATTATGTTAGGGGTCCTATGAAAATGTGCTGCTGGTTTTCATGGACTCTTGAAAGAGAAAATAATCTTACCAGTAAAAAATCCTGATCAGTCGGCATCTCGCAAATGTTTTGGTCCAGGTGCTGAATTGAAGGGCCATTTCTCTCCAAAAAGCAGGATTTTAATGGTGGAACTGCCTGAAGAAATGATGCTGCTCTGACAGGCCAAAGGTACTGGTAAAAAGGATTGGAGGGGTTTCATTTGATGCGGAAACACCGATGAATTAAAAGGGAAATAACTTCTGGCTCCGAGTCAAAAAGACAAATCTCCAAGTGCCACGATTAAGTGCTGTGGAATGGATGAGTTTGCATGTTCCAATCCTGAAGGCAGTGTGAGCAAGGAATTTTAAAATAGTCTGATTTACAGAGGGTGTGGTTCATTCTGGATCCCTGTCGGGAGCATCAGCTGCCCCTCTCCATCCCACACCAGTGGCTGCATGACAAACAGGTTTCAGTCACCTTCATTTGTGGCACTGCCCTAAAATCCATCTCCAGGAGTTTTCCCATAAACCAGGGGAGATGTTAGTCTGTCTGAAAGTGTGCTGTAATTCCCTGGTGAAATGAAGTGCTCCCAGGGTGCATACCAGTGCATAGAGAACTCTGCCTGCTTTAGGGCACACAGCTGGAATGGGAATGGAAATGAGAAAGAGGAGCTGGTGCCCCAGGGCAGGGTCAGCACCACCACCTGGTCTCAGGTCTCCATGAGCTCCTTTATTCTACTCCTTCCTTTGAAACTGTCCTCCTGTTCTCCTGCTTGTACAGAGAGGTTGTTGGGGCTTTTTAACATCTTCCCTGCTGGGGACAGAGGTCTGGTGGCAGCAGTACACAAAGGGGCTGGAAGGGAGCTGGAGAGGGGCTTTGGTCAAGAGCCTGGAGTGCCAGGACAAGGGGAAATGGCTCCCCACTGCCAAAGGGCAGGGTTAGATGGGATATTGGGGAGAAATTCTTCCCTGTGAGGGTGCTGAGGCCCTGGCACAGGTTGCCCAGTGAAGCTGTGGCTGCCCCTGGATCCCTGGAAGTGTCCAAGCCCAGGATGGACGGGGCTTGGAGCAACCTGGGATCATGGAAGGGGTGGAAGTGGATGACCTTTGAGTTCTCTTTCAAACAAAACCATTCTGGGGTTTTGTGATTACTGTCAAAGCTCCTTCCCCTGACAATGGCTCAGCTGCTAGAAATTGTTACTTGGGAACATTTGGTTGTCAGAAATCTTGTCTCAGCTGGAAGTTACACAAAAGCGCTTCTTTGCACTTGCAGATCCACTTCCCCTCCTGATGACAGATGACTTTCTGCTTCTAGACTGCAGTGTTTGGGTGAGAAAAGAACAACAAACACACATTCTGTGGCAACTGCTGGTTCCAAAACACCCTGTCAGGACAACTGTCCCATTCCTTGCACCAAACTTGGGTGAATTTTGGGGGAGGACGGAGGAGCTGGGTGTTTAGGTGTGGAGTGTTTGGTCTTTGTTCTCCCTGAAACAGTCATAAAGAGAAGCTGAGAACCCAGCATGGGGCAGCAGAACTCTCCAAAGATGTTGATGGGCTGTTAGCTCAGCCCCAAATGCTGCCAGTCCATCTCCCTGTGCTTTTGGCCTCTGCTTTCAGAACCCTGGGATCATTCAGGTTGGGGGGTAGCTGACTGAGCACCCCTCTGCACTGGTGCTGTGGGATGCTCTGGTGGATGGGGCTGTGGTGCTTGTGCCCTGTCATCCCTGCAGGGCACTCAGTGGGTGTGGGGTGTCCACCCAGGAGCACAGAAATGCCCCAAACCCATACAGCCTGAGCTGCAGGGGATAAACACTGCACACACACACAAAGAACTGATTTATGTCTCGCCACATGAGAAGTGCCATTTGCCACAGAGCAGAGCAGCTTGAGCCTCTCTGCTTAAAAATGGATGAAATGAGAGCACCTCCCTCACATGTTGTTTCAGTAAAACTAACAATTAAAATGGTTTGAAGATGCTGTGACAGCAAGGCTTAGCTCTCCAGGTGCTGCTCAGGGCTTTTTTTTTTTCCCATTCTGGCTGGGGTTTTGGTTTTCTCTTTTCCCCTCCTGCTTAGCTCTTTTATCAAACAGTTGTCTGAAATCAGTGCTGTCAGTGGAACCTTTTTGGTTGGTCAGACCAGCTTTAAAAGCAGCTTTGGGCTACAGCATCTTTCTAAGCAGCCTGGTGTAGCTCTGGCTGGGGAGCAGGAGACCCCTGAGAGTGTGAGAAATGTCCCTGGTACCCCAACAAGGAATGCTGGCTGGGGATTTACCAGGGAATAGCTACCCGGGAAAATTTTCCTTCATTTCTCTGCCTTTTTCCGGTGTCAGGGAAGACCCAGGGCATCACCTCTGGTTTTTCCCTTGAGGCAGTTTGCTGTCAGGCTCAATCTGATTCAGGCCCTCTCTGCTTGCCTGCACAGGCCTTGTGCTCATCCTGACCCCTCGTGTCTTGGCTTCTGGGTGTTGAAATGCAGAGATGGAGCAGTTCAAAGCAACTTTGCTGACATGCCTGCTTTGAGCAGGGGTGTCTCTGCTCAGGCCCATGTCACAGAACCATGGGATCCTTCCTGCCCAGGTCCATGTCATGGAACCACAGAATCACTGAGGCTGAGCTCTGACAAAACTCTCAGTGAACACTTCTGAGGTGAACAAACAGAAAACTCTGCTGCATTTATCCTGTGCTAGGAGGTATCAGGGCAGCCTCTCCTCTCACTTGCTCTGCTGTCCCCACAAGCTTCTCCAGCCCTCTGAAGCATGAGATTTATTGTAGGTAAGCCACAGAAGCTCTTTAAAGTGTTCCATGCCTTGTTCCCTTGTTAGCACAAGGAACAGGCACTCCTGATGCCTCAGTTATTCCCCTTGCCAGACTCTGGAGTGACCTAGCTCGTTCCCTTGCCTAATTCCAGGCTGCATCCTTTCCCTTCCTCCCTTCCTCCCTTCCTCCTTCCCCATCCCTTTGATCTTGTATTTTCCTGCACTCAGAACAATGGCTGGTCCATGCAGTGAAATCAAGTTGGATTACAGTGATTTGGAGTTGAAGGACTTTTGCATGCCTGCTCCAATTGTTTTGTTCACGAGGAGGGAACAAACCCCACCATTCAAACCTGGTGGTGGGAGCAAGGGCTGGCGAAGCAGAGCTCCATGGAAGCAGCCCTGGACAGCAGTCCATTACCCTGGATCCCAGGGATTTCTGCATTAGTGGGCAGTGCTGGAGCCGTGACTCACTGGACCACCACTACTGCGGTCTAAAAATACCTCAGGAGAACGTTTCAGATGGATATTGCAAGTGAGTCACTCTTCCCAAGAAAAGGGCTTAAGGAAAAGTTTGTGTACTGATGAGAATGACTCTCATCTCCAGGGCAGAGGTTTTCAGGGAGCACACAGGTCTTGGTCTTCCCACTGCATCCATGCCAGCTGCTCCAGGCTGGCTGTTACCCCAGGGCCTCTGTCCTAGAAGAATGAGAACATAATTAACATCGAAGGTGAAGGATCAAATAACCATTAGGAAACCAAACAGTAAGAACTGTGTAACTTGGGACCAATGAACATTGAACCAATTAATTTCTCTGGGTTTAGACTGTGTAAGTATGGGAAAGATCTAAGAAAAATTCTGTGTGATGGAATGATTTTCTCTGCACAACCCAGGCAATGTGTGGATGAAATGTTTCCTGTTGCACATCCTGGCCAGAATAAAGTAATACCTTAATTCTCTAATACTAAAAATTGTTATTGGAGAGTTTTTGTTTTTTGCCACAGTTTCAGTGACATCCTTGCAGCAGGGCCATGAACAAACCCGGACCAGCAGAGAGATGTTCCTTGATGTGATGTTCCTGACCAGAGAGATGTTCCTTGCAGTCCCAGCCTCTCCCCGTTTTTCCTGAGGGGTTTCCAGCACAGCTGATGCCTCTCAGTGTGGGCAGCTTGGAGATCTTGCTGCTCTGCAAGCAGGGAAGCTCCTGGGACAGACGGTCCCAAATTTTGAGCCCTAGGAGCTCATACTGCTGCCCAGCCACGTGGCCACTTGCATGGGCAAACAGGGGTTTAAAGGGCAGGCTTAAATCCTATTTGTACTGATTAAAACCCAGAGTGTCCAGTGATCCCAAGGGAGACTCCTTCCCAGTGCCAGAGAGGTTGTGGGCAAGTTACTCAATTTCCTAAAGCTCTCCCACAGGCTGTGAGGAGCAGCTTTGGAGGCAGGCAGGGAAATGCCTGCTGAATTCAGGCAGCCTCATTTCCTCCTGTTACACTGCTGCCTCCCACCCAGGAGCCCACCACCTGAAAATCTGCACTTGGAGTGTTAAAATCTGCTCTTGGAGTGTTAGCCACAGCTTTGGAAAGGGCAGTTTTCCTGTGCCACTGCTCACAGGGACTTGCTGGAGCACGGTGCTCAGCCTGGACACTTCTGGAGCTCCAAGCACGATTTATCGTGTTGTTCGGTCACTTTCTGACATTACTCTGTTCCTTGGAGATTACATTCCTTTACAAAATAGCTCCAAAATGAAACACTGCTGTTTTCCATGAGTTTTTATTTGTGGCTAGGAAAAGAATGGGATGGGTTGGGATCTCGCCTGAGGCAGTTTGTTAAGAACAAGGAGAAGGCTTATAAACAAAAGGACAGTGAGGGGCTGGAATAAGGCTTGAGGCAGATTTAAGAGCAAACTCCGTAATTTTTTCCAAACATTAGGGGACCTTCTCCATCTCTACAGCTACTTGAAAGGAGGCTGTGAGCCCAGGTGGGGCTCAGCTTCTTCTCCTGGGTAACAAGTGGCAGGAAAAGAGGAAATGGCCTCAAGTTGTGTCAAGACATCGGACACTGCCTGAAGAGATCATGAGGGGTAAAATGAGGGGCCAGCACACACAAATATGGCAACTGTGCAGAAGTCCCCTTATGTGGCTGGCTGGCCTGGAGCAGAGCTAGCACATGGATCCCTTCACTTATTGGGCTGCTCCCCGTGCTCCCAAGCAGTGGAAAGTCCATTTGTTCCTTGTGGCAGGATATAAACATCCATCCTTTCCTTCCTGACCCTGTCGCTTTGACCCGTGTGCTTTTCCAGCCATGCCTACTGGCCATGGAAAAACACATAAGCCTGAGCTGATCTGTTTTTCCTTTTCAAACAAGTGCATTTTGTCTTGGGAAGTGGGACAGGGAAGGGGGATCATGGAGCTGCAGGGCAAACCACTGCATCCCTGACAAGGCTGCAGGCGTGTTGGTTATTGCAAGGCAGGGAAGATTTCAGGTCATGGCACTTCTGCTTCTTAGAAAGATTTGCTGTTTCTCTTTTGGTGCCAAACAGGAAGCTGTTTATTCCTTCTTTTGCCATAAGCAAAACAAACCCTAAGGTATGTAATGACTCTGCCCATTCTGAGGGCTGTTTTGCTTCAGCAGAGAAGATTAACAGGAAAAGAGAAACTTAGGACATTTTATCAGCATAATTCCTAGGGCCAGCCTGTGAGTGAGCAGAGATCAGGTGCTCCTTTCCTGGATCCATTCTATAGTTTTTGAGTGCTTTTCCCTACCCCTTCCCTCCCTATCCCTTCCCTCCCTCTAAAGCTTGCGGAACATGAGGAACGAGCCCTGCTTTGTGAATCTCACAGCCCTCAAGGCAGCTCCAGGATTTGGGGTCTTGACTCATAATTTCTGCATAACTGGGGCTGGCAGCTCAACATTTAATAGCTGTGTGCCTGGAGGAGTGACTATAAAAAGTCATGTTTAGATTTCTGCAGCATTCATCATTTATTTGAGAAAATACAGCAGCAAGCGTGTAGGCAGACCCAAATATGGTAACTGCTCTGTCATCTCTGTCCCAGACAAAAGAATAATCTGGGTTCCAATGCCTTCTTCTCACCCTGACCCACACCTGACACTAGCAATACATCTATTAAGGCTGTTCAGCAGCCACCATTAACTACTGAACTCATGGAAAGCAGGCCCAGCAATTAGCAGTTTAATGCCTGGAGCTTGGGAATATTTTCTTGTTTGGTTTTGGTTTTCTTGTCAATGTAAGTGGATTGCTTAAGCTGAATTTAACATACATGGGGTCAGTCCTCTCTGACTGAAAGCTGCATTAATATTATTTAAGTTTGGAAATGACTGGAGGTAAATCAAATTTAGGTCATTTTGCTTCTGAATAAGAACTTGCATTGAGGGATTGAATGCATTTTAACTAATCCACTTCAAGTCAAGCAGTGACTTAATTTAGATTACTTTTCCTGAGCAAGCCTGTCTAGGTAAGACATTGCACTGCTTTCCAACCCATCTTGCTGCACTCGGGTGCAGCAGTGTGCCACCAGCAGAATTAAATCCACATACACAGATCACAGTGCTGGGTTCCGAAGTGTGAAATTAAATATAAAATATATATTTGGGAGCATGAAGTCATGGTCTGGATGAGGTTTTATTTGTCTCCTTTCTAAACAGCCAGTAGAAATACAGCACATGTCTATTTGGGGAAAAATACAGTACATAGGACAAGAATTTGAAGCAAGTCCAGAGTGTGTCTTTGCTGTCCCTGAGGCAGTACGCAGCGCAGCAGCTGGGTAAGGGTCTCAAGTGATTTCATGGTCCCACCTGCCTTCAAAATACATTTTTATCTGTTTTTTACAAAATACAGTGTCCTGATGAGTGTCAACTTCTTGTATGTGGTGTTTGCATGGCAGGCTGTTCCAGGTCACTCAGAAGAACTGGGGCTAATTTGTCACTGAAACAAATGAGAGCACAAGTGAGTGGTGTGCCTGCCTTTCTTCTTGGTGGGGCTGCTCACACAGGAGATGGTGAAAGTGTAGTCCTTCAGGTAAGCAGAAGTTTTGTTTAATAGTGCAAGCAAGCGGGATACTGGATGCTTAATTAGGAGTTCAGTTCACCACAAATTAACCCATTTCTCCCTCTTTGGAGTAGGGATTGACTGTGCTGCTTTTCCAGCATAGCTTCTTTACACGGAATCACTTAGGTAGGAAAAGCCCTCTAAGACCATCAAGTCCAACCATTCCCCCAGCCATGGCCAAGGCCACCACTAACACATGTCCCCAGGTGCCACATCCACATGGCTTTTAAATCCTGCCCGGGATGGGGACTCTGACACTGCCCAGGGCAGCCTGTGCCAGGGCTGGACAGCCCTTTCCATGAAGATGTTTTTCCTAATACCCACCCTAAACCTCCCCTGGCAGAACTTGAGGCTGTGTCCTCTCGTCAGGATCCTCCTGGCAAGTTCCAGCCCTGGGGAGTCCAGTGTCACAGCTCCTTGGATGGAACAGCCCAGCTTATGGGAGGTGTTACATGAAATGGGATTTGAGGAATAAGCCCAGGGCTCGTGGACTTCCCTCATTGTTTGGGCTGGATGTGCTGGCTGTTTCCTGCTGGCCGTGATAACGGGTCGGGAATTGGGAACGCCGATGTTGGCTGGATGGGAACCAGCCCAGGATTATCAGCTCCTCGCAGGGCTGCCCTCTTCCCTGTGGCTAAAAGTGCCAGAGGCTTGTGCTGCATGCTGAAAATGTACTGGTAGCAGGCACTCTTGAAAACAGAGCAGAACTTTTGCACTTGGATATTAATTTCTGAGAGGCTTTGGAAATATAATTTAATTTTATGATAAAGATTTGAAATAAATTTGGCTAAATTACAGATACATTTATGCCTGAGAATTGGTGTCAATCTAGTTAAACAAAACAGTAATGTATGTCAGAGTGTGGGGTTACTGTAGTTGTTTTATGTAGGTCAGGCCATGCCATTTCGGAAAGTGACAGTGTTGCTCCAAACTGTCACCTCCTGACATCTGAAGCACATTGTGTGTCAGAACCTGGGCAAATATTTTGGCTAAATTAGGTGTCATTGAGGAGATAGCAAGGAGCTTGTTTCTTTCTTTCCTTCCTCCATGACGTGCCCAAACAGTGGCTGTGAGACCCTGGTATTTGCTGTGTCTGGAGTGCTGAAGGACTCAGCGACCAGAAGCGATGGAGCTGCTTCACCAGCACTGTACAAGAGCTCTCCCACAGCAGCTCTCTCCTCCCACAGGGATGTTTTTGGGAGGCTGTGCTGGTTTGCATTACGCTGATGCCTCACTAGATGTCTCCAGGAGCAACCTGTGTGCTCCGAGATTCATCGCCTGATAAATCCGGGACTGGAACGGGGCTGGAACCGAGTCCAAGCAGGAGCTGGCCTGTTTGCATGCTGCCACTGCCTCTTCTGGAGATGTGAGCCAGTCTCTGCAGCATGCTTTGTTGCTGAGAACTGGTGACAAATTCTGTCACGTAACACATTCATAGGCAGAGAAGTGAGGGCTACTGCTGGGCAGGGGGAAACATCCCAATGAACTCTCTCTTGGTCTTCTGTCAGCCCAGGAAGGTTTCACTCACAGTTTAGGATGCCAGCGAAGCTTCCTACATAAACTACTCCTCCATCTTCTCTTCTATCTGGAAATAGGGAAAATAAATGGTAAGCAATAAACCATATCTCTGCTCACAGGAAGGATGATCACAGCTTCCTTCCAGTGACTTTAATTAAGCTACTGTGGCTGGGCCAGTAAGTTCAGCTCACTCAGCCAAGCAGCAGCATTTCTCCTCCTTGTAATTGTGAATTATCGCATGGAGCTGCCGCCCTACACTCCGATTGCATCAGCTCGTGTGTGAAATGCTGATGAGCTGGTTTCAGATAGGGACCCAGAGACAATCCCAGGGATCTCAGGGATCTGCCTACAGGTCCTTCCAGAGCAAAGGGAACAAACAGCTCCCAGTGCTGGAGGCTCTTGCACCTCTCCTGCAGACTGTGTGCTTCTCTCCTGCTGGCAGTCGCCCTTTCCAGCCTTCTCTAAATCCAGGCACACTGCTGACAGGGTGGAGGGGAAGGAGGAGAGGAAGATTTATCTGCTGTCTGAAGGGAAGTCCCACAGAGTGGCCTGAGAGAGGCCACTGGAATCACCCCAGGGCAGCCACCTCTGCAGAGCTGAGGCGATGGAGACCCTGGAGGGAAGTGCTGCTCACAGGCTGGTGCTGCTCAGTCCTTATGAGAGACCTGGGGAGGGTCAGAGCATGCCCAAAGACATTCCCAAGCTGGGAGACTGACCAGAGTGCAGGAAGGAGGCAGGGCTGCCATTCAGGGCACGAGCAGGAGCAGGGGGGCTGGCAGGAACAAAGTGCTGGTGTGCTGGATGTGTCCCCTTTGTGGCGGGCACAGCATCCCATGTGCTTGCCATGGCATCCTCCAGAGCAGCCCAGTGTGATGGTGCTTTTTGGAGGACAGCATCCCTCACAGGCAGGCTGCTGGGGAGGGGTCCAGCAGTAAAGGGGGCAGAAGCATTGGTGATGATCCAAGATTTATATTAGATTTCATGGTTGTTTTTTGTTTCCTCAGACTTTTACAAGCTGTAAACTGTGTACTCTGGATATACCAATGTTAAGATTCATTCTGACACTGCTATTTTCAATATTTATACAGTTACCCATCCTTCTTCTGCATTTCTGAATTTTTTTTGGCTTCAGAAACATCTTCCTGTGGCAAAGGGTCCTCCAGGGCAATTGCACTGCACGTAATAGGGTTTCACTTGCATTTGTTTTGAATTGTCTGCCCTTTAATTTTATTAAATGTTGCTTTTTTTTTCCAGTGCCATCAGGCAGGTGGAAGAGCAGCTCTTTCCTCTGGAGCAGTTGTTATTCCCCAGACTTTTCCCAAGGTGGAATGCACGCACACACACACACGCACACACACACACACACACACACACACACACACAGAGGCACCCACACACACCACCAGCCTGCCCCTCCTGCAGAAGGGGAGGGCAGCACCAGAGGACAGCCCATAAGGGGACACAGAATCACTCTGTTTGTAAACCTGATCATTGATTTGAGAGCAAACATGCGGCTGCTGAAAGAAAAAAAAGGAAAGAGTCATCCCGAGGCATTCAGCAATGAGCTATGCAAGGCACAGCCTCAAACCACAGGAAGCTCTGATATTCCATGAAGTAATAAATATTTTTCTATAAATACCAGCATTTTTATTGCCTCTTTCATCCAGAAAGAACCCTAGTTGGCTTTTATGCACTGCATACTCAATTTGGTAATTGCTTCGCCTCACCACTGAAACACAAGATATTCCCAAAGATTCAGCAGTGGCAGAGGGTTAACTGCTGGGACAAGCAGCTCCAACAGGGCAGGGCTGTCCTGCTCATCCTGCCTCCCTGGCTCCCACCCCACTGGCCTCGGTAAGAGAAAACAGCACCTAAAAAGAGGGCTGCAGGAGAAAATACTTCCAAGCCTCAAAAAGGGACAGATATACATGCAAATACAGTGTATACTGTTTCCTTAGTCTGTTTGCTCATGTGTGTATTTAGTTGTGAATCAAGAAGGGAGGACGTGGAAAGCTTTAGAAAAATCTGTCTAGGAAAGGGTACAGAGCAGAAAAGGAGTGAGGAAGCCGGATGCTGCTGCCTTCCTTTAGGGCAAAGACCCCAAAACCCTCTGGCAGAAGGAGAGCCCGAAACCAGCTCTGTCACAGCCCAGCTTGTTTTCCCAGAGAGCTGAAACACGGAGAGTGTGTCCCCTCTGCTCCCTCCCGTAAAACAGGCCTCCCTGAAACCCTGAGCTCACCACAATGCCTGTAAGTGCTAACACTTTTGTTCAAGCTTTTCAGAGAGGAGAGAGCTGCCAGCCTTCAGGAGGAGGACACCCAGCTTTATCCAAGGCTGTGACCTTAAGCTGCTTTATCTAAGCAAATGCAAACTTATTTAAATGTTCCTAAATAAAATGGGAACAGGCGTAGCCTATATTCCCTGTAAACTATTTTTACATGAAAATCGCATCAGCTGGGCAGCTTTTTGAACCACCCTGAACCTGGAGTATGGGTGCATGTCTGAGAGGAGGAGGTTTGTCATCACTGCATGAGGCACTGCCAGGAGCTGACCAAAAGCATCGCTCCTTCAGCTGCCAGCCACCAGCCAGCAATGACATCCCGTTGTACACATGCTCCCTGGCCTCCCTCAGGGCATGGCTGGCTGGGTTTGCTGAAACCAGCTCATTCAGATGGGTAACTCTACTTGGGAGCAGGGCACTCGGGCAGGCTTTCTGCTCGCTGAGCAGGCAGGAAGGAGAGAGCAGTGGCAATCAGCAGCGTGTTTAATTGCATCCTCTCTGCGGCTTGCAGAGGATGCATGTGTGTGTCTAAGGTTTGTGGGTTAAACAGCTGGTTTAAGCCAGCCCCTCTTACCTCACAGGAGAGGCAACCATGCCGAGCCACCCTCACTGCTGCTTTTAACCTGGAACTGGAGCTGTACCTGGCCACAGCCCCGGCACCGAACCGCTCAGAGAGGAGGAACAAGCAGCTAACACATCCAGCAGCACACGCCTGAGGTGAGGCCGCAGCTTTCTCTGCAGGCAGACGCTGGCAGGGAGGGCACAGGAGCTGTGCTGCAAAGGGAGGGCCCTGGACTGGAACCCAAGGCAGGGAACCCTCCCGCTGTCCTCTGAGATCCAGCCGGAGTGCCGCAGGTGTGTCTCCGCTGCAGTTCCGTGTGTGCGGAACGCAGCAGCAGTGAGACTTGGTGATTCTGCCACGCAGGTGCTCTTTGCTGGGCAGCACTGCCCCAGCCTCGTGGTGCCCCTGTCCAGGTTTGGCCAAGGCTCCAGGGCCATTCTCAAGTGCAGCCTCCTTCAGCCCTTCAAACCGGCTTGGGGCGCTGCCCGCCAGCTGGGGATCACCCTCCCTGGCAGCTGGATTCTGCCCGGCCAACGTGCATTGATTGTGCTCTGCTTGAATCCCAAACATTTTTCTCCAGAGTTGAAAGCTCTTTGTGAGCATAATCTGCAAGTCCAAACAGAAGAAAAATCTCTGTTTGGTCTGAAGCGAAGAACTTGGCGTGGCTTGCGGGGGGAAACGCCAAGTATGTGAGGGCTGTTTGCTCTCCTTGCAACAGTCATGACTGCTCCTTAGCTCTGCTAAGGCACATCTGGCTGTCATCTCTGCACATCTGTATCCTGTGATTTACACAGTTTTCTCCCAGTGCCGTATGTGGTTTTGCGCTGTGGAAAGAACAAAAGCGCATCTTTCTGACCCTCTAAGAGCCAGCTCTGTGGGAAACTTCCAAGGGCCCTCGCAGAGCAAGGGGACCTCCTCCAGAGCCTCTGTGGCCCTCTGTGGAGAACGCTCTGCACGGCAGCAAGCGTGGCAGACAGTGGCAGAGGTACCACAAAGCAAGCCCCTAGCAGCATGCTAGTCACGTCTGGTCTTTAGCAGTTTTTTTTTTTCGTGTGGAATACTTCTATAGAAGATAAATATAGAGTGTTTCTTTCAGAAGAGCAACATCCACCGCGGTTCCCTTCCTTCTGTTTCCTCCAGCAGACGGAGCCACTCAAAGCCTGTTCCACCCCCACACTAGTTTATCCGTGGGAGAGAAGAGGGAATTCTCCTGCCTTTTGTTCTCCAGAAAACAGAGATGCTTCAGGAGCTAGTACTCACTATGCTAGTAAGGCATTCACTCACTTAGCTTGTGATTCTGAGTGGGAAATCTGTTCTGAGCTTCATAGGCTTCCCCGATAGTCCCAGTCTCCATTCCCAAGACAGTGAGCTCCCACCTGGTATTTACAAGCAGCCCTGCAATGGGACCAGAGGAGGCTTATGACGGAGGCGTGAGTAATGATTTTGCAGTGACTCTCAGGGTCACATTTTCAAGAAGTTACAGACTTCAAATGGACATTTAAATTTAAAGGGAGTACTTCAGGAGTACTGTCACAGTGCTCTGTCATGTCAGCAACAGGGGCTTTCACCCCCAAGCCCCTCTCACCCCACAGTGGGTTGATTGCTTTCCCATGGCATCAGTCAGAGACAGCAGGGGACAGTCAGGATCTCTTTCCTCAGCTGGAGTGACTTGCTGAAGTCTTTGACAGCGCTACAGGTTTCAGAGCTGTTTACCATGGGATAAAACCTGCCCTGCCAGGGGGAAGGGAGTGTATCCTAGCCGGAAAAAACACAAAGCAAAACAAAACACTTCTTCCATAGTTACATCCTAGGCCAGTTGTCAACTCCATTTACTGTCTGGGTGGGACTTGGCTCTGCCTACCCCAGGCCAACAGAGACACCAGCGTGTTAAAGCTGTGTGTAGGAGCATAAGCAGTAAGTGTGTAAGAGCAGAGTTGGAAACCAACATCCTGGTCAAGTTCAGAACTGGCAGAAACCCTTTCAGGAGAGGTGGGTGCACATAATTCGTTGCTGCCCCCAGAATGAGACTCTCTTTATTGAGAAAGGTTGGTAACTAACAAAAAACACTGACAGTGATGTTTACTTTCATTTCAGTCTGTGTCCAGCACGCCATGGCTCTTGGGGAACGGTCGGACCTTAGGAACAGAGGTATTCATTCTGCTCTCCTGTTCATCTCGGCTGAAGGTGGCTCTCCAGCCGAAAAGGTAGGTCCCTCATGAAACTCCAGGGCCCCTCCTGGATAATGGTGTGTCTGCACAAGTGTGGGCCCTGCAGGGGCAGCTGTTCCCTCATGTGTGCACAACACTCCGGGTTCAGCACAGCCTGTAGGCGTTTGTGTCAACGTTCCAGTAGCAATTACGACATTACAAGGAAGGGGGGAAGAAAGGTCCTGGCCGGCCCAGGTTTCTCGAACCTGGCAGCCCCAGCAGAGGAGGGCTGGAGTGGTTGTGCGTGGGCTATCCTGTGCCCGAGCAGGTGGCACAGCTCCCCAGAGGTGTGTGAGCCGGGGTGCCAGGGTGCTCAGCAGAGTGATGGGAAGCAAGAGGACTTGCACAGGACCGGGCCAAAGGGCAAGTGGGGCAGGCAGCTGCTCACTCGGCAAAAGGTTCAGGGCAGAGTGTGAAAAAGGGGGAAAAGCCCCAACCGGCCGCAGTGAGAAACCTCCCGCGTGTCTGAAAGGCGCAGGGGTGGCAGCGAGGGCTGCCTCCCGCCATCGCCGGGAGCACCGCTGAGGGGTCGCTGGTGCGCTGGGGCTTTTCCGGCGTCCAGCACTGCATGGGCAGTACAGGCCGTAGCCCAGGCGATGACGGCGAGAGGTCCCGAGCGCCCCTACGTTGGCAGGAGGTGCGATGGGTGCGACACAGCCGTGCCAAGCGAAGGCGATGCCCAGCCAGCCCCCTCCCCGCCCAGGAACCTGTGTCGGGCCCGTGCCCACTCTCTGTTCCGGCCGTGGAGGGGCCGACCCCCGCCA
>VZSE01007460.1:49395-162551 GCA_013398275.1 Promerops cafer
TGGAAGAGCTGCTATGTTTCTTTTCCCAGCACATTTTTATGGTATTTTCAGACTAAACTTAATTCTGCGGAATTCTCTTTAGCTAGAAGTGTAAAAGAGGGCAAACCAAAATGAAATATTTTATTCCACTAAAACATTTCATCTGACCCCAAACCGTCTTTCCTCCCACTGTGTCAGCTCGAAATTAGGAGAGAAATAATAAATGTGGGGGGAGGAGCAGTGACTGTGCAGCTCCCGAGCACAACCCCCCCAGTCAAACCCCAGGTATTCACCCCTGTCACAGGGGCTTGAAATACACTTTGTTTTTTCACTGCTTTTTAAAAGATAAATGCCTTCTCCAGAGAGTTAGCTCTTTCTGTAACATGTTACCCAATCCTTCCAAGAAACAAGGCTCTGTCTGGTAACAGCAAGGCTCTCAAGTACTGCTTTTCCAGCCTTGTAAGGTCATGATTGCCAGGTTCAAGCAGCCACAGGATCTTGGAATGGTATAAGAAGTAGCACTGTTACTGATGGAAAGTCAGCTGGAGATTAATTCATTGCTGCTCTTTTTTTCCTCGCTGTCTACCATGAAGAAGGGAAATCGTGATGGATGGTTTTGATAGGGATGACCCCAATGTAGCACTTACCTTACTGCTGTGACTCCCACCTTCTGTGAGCAGGGTTTTCTAGTGATATGTGGGAAAGGGAGAGAGCAGGGGATCCCAATGTGCTTTAGTATTCCCTGGTATCCCTCCCAGGGAGCAGGGATGAGGGCAAGATGCATGGGAAGGGGCTTGGTCAGGGAGAGGACCCGCCTCAGGGGCATGTTGGAAAGGGGATTTTGCTCTCTATCTCCCTTTTCTGCCTCTGAAAATTTCCTTTCTGTTTATTTGGGGCAGGGGGGAAAGTGCTGGCGCCTGCTGCAGGGTAATGTGAAGGATGCTGCTTCACCTGCTCCTGCAGTTTTCTTCCATGACAGCCACAAGAGCAGGAGGAGGCAAAAGCAGAGTTTTCTGGCCAGTGTTAGGAGGCTGGCCCACACCTGGGACAGAAGGCAGATGGAATGGGCAGCAGCTCTGTCAGGGGAGATGTGCTGTGCCAGAGAGTGGAAATCACGCTGGGCAGTCCCTGGCTGCCAAGCACAGAGATCGTGTCAGCAGTGCCCAGACTTTCCACTTGTGCCAGGTGAAATGCTGATGAGATGAGAGTGGCACCAGGGAGTGAGATATCCCTGAGAAACCAGAGCAGGGAATCAGGCTCACAGTACCCAGTGCTGCTGTACTGACCCGTGGGAAGCTGCTGCCTTGAGAATTACCTGAATTTGGGCAGGGTCACAGAGGTATGTCTGTGGTAAAACTGGGGAATTCATAGAGGCATGAAAAGATTGTCAGGAGAAGAAAAACCCTGCTTTAGAGAGGAGCCAAGTCACAGGAGGCTGTGATAGGGAGAAGTAAAAAGTATTTTTTGCCAGATGCAGAACTGTTCATTTTGCACTTAGGCATAGATCAAGAAGAATGGAATGTTCAATTTAATGGTCAAGCTGATACAAATACTAAAGAAAACATAAGTTTCTGCACAAACTGGTAATGAACAATCATGGAAGCGTGGAGTAATCACATACCCGGAAACAATTTTTGGCACAACACAGTAGTGAGCACAAGACAGAATTTTATCTTCACTTAACTAAGCTTAACCCAGCACTCTTTGGGATGTAGGAACCAGGGAGTTCTTGGAGAGTCTGTTCATCTCTTGCAGGGGTACTTTTCCATCCCCTGGGCTTCACTGTGTGAGGTGGTGCAGGCACTTCACCTGGAGCTTGATGAGCCATGAGTGCGTTTTTGCTGAGTGCTGCCTGCCCTTGAAGTTTTCTTTGCTCTCAGGGTTGGAGCAGAGGCAGGCCCCAGCAGAATGCATTTGGAAATTTCACTTCCAGAGGGTGGGCAGCTTTTCAGAGCTAAAATAAACCAAAAGTCACATTTTGCTGTTGCCATGAGAGCTGTGGAGCTGTTGTTGGACCTTCGGAGCGTGCTCTGCCCTCCCGACTCCAGCTGGGCTTTGTTGAGAGCAGTGCTGGGCTAGGAGGGGCAGAAGCTTTGTGGGACCCTCAGTGGGCTCTGTGCTCCTTAGGAGGGAGCTGGGGAGCCTCCCTGGAGGTGTGTGGGAGCTGTAGGTGTGCCTGAGGTTTTGTGGGGGCTGTGGATTTTTTTCTACTGGTGGTCACATAGAAAATATGTGGGAGGGTGTGTGGTGAGGGGCTGTTGGTGCAGGGACCCTTCACTGCTTGGGCACTGCCTGCAGCTTGGCTCTGGCCTCCGTGCCTCACTCGTGTGGTACAGGTATTATCAGCAGTGTGCTTTCCCTGCCCTTCTGCACCTTTCCATGTAGGTCAGGATGCATGGAAATACAGCTTTGAAATCAAGTGTAAGGGGCAGGCTGCTTGTCAAAGCCAGGTGTAGGATTTCTGGGGCTTTTGTTGTTTGTTTGGGATTTCTTTCCCCTGAGGATGCTATATTTATGGTCCTTGCTGCTGATGATTGTAGAAAAAAAGCATCTCCCAAGTTAGCCTAGGCAAAGGGCTAATCCATTTAGGAAGTGCTTATGCAGTGCCGAGCTCAGATCCTGTGGTGGCTGTCTGCAGTAGGTCTGATGGTGCAGGGGCTGACTGGACATGTCCCTGAGGGTCTGGGGCCACTAGCCCCAGGGACACAGCTGTGGGAGGGCAGCTGTGTAGCCGGGCTGCAGCTCATTCAGCTGAATGCTGCTCTTCCACCAGGGTTCACCTGTTCTGTCCTGAGGCCACCACAGCACTGCTCTCCACCTCTGTGCTGGCTTATGTGGGAGCTCGTGCTTGTTCCAGCTTCTTTTCTTCCTCTGAAATATTTCCCTGTTGTTTTAACTGCAGGAACATTTCAGGGAGACGGAGATAATTCAGCTGGTTGTGAAACCAACCCTCCAAAACCCAAAGCTACCACCGTGAAAACAATAGATAAAAGGGACAGACGAGAGGGGAGGAAGGGCAAGCATATTTCGGAAAAGCTGTGCTGTTCTTGGCTCTGGCCAGCAGTTTGCATAGAAAGTAGTTTATTGTCAGCGAGAGCTGTGGATACCTGCCAGCTCTCAGAGCCCTGCCTGTGCAGCACTGCTTTGTGCCAGGGAAAGGCAGTGGTGACAGAGCTGTCCCTTTGGCTGGGCCAGTCCCCTGCCTGTCAGCTCTTCCCTGCTCCAGCCCCCTGCCCATCAGCTCTCCATGCTCCAGTTGGCTGCTCACGAGCACCTTCCATCTTTTTTGCCTTTCTTCACCTCAGCATTGTTGAGCCAAACCCTTCACTGCAGTGGATGAGTTTCTTCTCTTCCAGTGCTGGGTTGGCGTGCTCTTGTCTCGTTTGGCTGCTTGGACCAGCTGTGCGAAGGCCTCCCTGTCCCATGGGACCCCCATCTCCACACCAGCTTGCTTTGTCCTCTGTAGGAACTGGGTGTCTGCTCCCAGGTCTTGCTGCTGTTCCATTTTGTTGGGGTTCCCATGCCTTGCTGCTGAAAATAAATGTTCCTGTGAGATCAGAGTGCAATTGGGGAACGTGGGGACGTTGTTCGGCATTGTAAGGTGGTTCTTCATGCTGGGAAGTGCATCCAGGATGTGTTTGGCTGTGTTTCTGCAGCACTGAAAGTTGTAAACTCCGGCCAGAGCCATCTGGAATAGCGTAAGGAGCTCCTGAGCTCCCATGTGGAGATCTGGGTAACACACAGAGCCTTTCCAGGAGTCCTGAGCCATTTGATGAGTTCTTTCTACTCCACCTCATTTCCACGCTCATAAGTGGAACAGGTGAGCAGTGTTGCTGGAGAGGCTGTGTCCAGCAGGCTGCCACCCCAGCCTGGCAGGGACAGGAGCTCCCAGCAGGCACACTCTGGTGTGCTCCCTGTCTTATGGAAAGAGATGCGGCCACTCGAAATGCACCGTCTGCATTGTCTTAGTTCTGTTTTGAAATGCAGAGCAGGCACAAAGGGAAAAATGACTCATGTGCTTATTGTCCATGGGAATATCTCCAGGAGGAAGCACGAGTAAAGCTCTCCAGAACCTGGGTTCCGAGTGTGTAATGTAAAACTGGTGCTGGGTAATTGGAGTTGTGGAAAATACCTTGTGGCGATGTTCAGTGCTTGAAAAAATAATTCGCTCACTTTGAAATACGCTATGGTACAGAACTTTGGAAAAACTCTTCATTGTACCAGAGCTTTAGAGGATGTCACAGTATTATTTTAGTATAAAGCCAGCAGCTAGAACATTAATAAGAAAAGCATTCCATCTGGCTTGCCCAAAATGGCATTGTAGCTAAGCTGGGATGTTTAGCAGTCTTTACCTCTGCTGAGAAAATGAAAAAAAACTCTTTGTTGTGGTTCCCATTAAAAATCATCCAATCCTGAATAACCACACTTGAGAAAGAAAACTGTTAGCTTTCTTTTTGGTAAGTTTTCCTGCTTTTCCTTGGGAAGAAGAGTTTGGGCATGGTGGTGGTGGCCTGGCAGCCCTGCTGTGGGATGCTGTGGCCGAGGTGATGTCCCTGGTGCTTATGCCTCATGCCAGCACCTAAAGCAGGGTGTCTTGGTTTGAAAAGACAGGTGTCTGCTAAGGAAGGCAGGAGCCTGCCTTGAAATGGAAAATGTAAATCCCCCTCCCTCTGAATTATTATAATTTTGAAATTAAGGGGCTCTCAGGCAAAGATACAGGAATAGGAATAACAGTTCTTTACTAATTGTTTACTAACAGTTCTTTTTTAATTCTAGGAGAATTAAAAAATACAAATGCAGTAGTACAAAAAAAGAAACCACTGACGGAGTCAGAATACCACCTGACACCCTGTTAGTCAGGGTGTTGGTAACTGTCCGATTAAATGGTGGCTGCAATCCTTCTGGAATGGCAGACGTGGTTCTGTTGAAGCAGTGATCCTATAGAAGGGTGTAGTTTTCCTCTGAAGGTCCAGTGGTGGTGTAGATGGGCCTCGTATTCCTCTGGGAATCCAGTGAAGAAGAAAGCTGCTCCTCTGGGAATCCAGTGGGAAAAGGCTGTCTGTGGTGTTGCAACTCTTGGATTCTATCCAGGTGGGAATGCTTGGCTCCTCCCCCTAGGCAGAGCATCTCCCAATGGCATGATGTAATTTTATCAGTCCTGCAGTGAGACTCAATGGCCCATTAACAGAAGATATCTCCCTGAGGGAGGATTGGTTGTGGAAAAGATAAAGAAAACTGCCCCACTTCTAACAGATGGTAATAGAATACACACCCCCAGCCACATCTTTGTAACCTAAGACACAGGGGAGGCTTTGAACAGCCTCCACCACACTGCAAGGAGACTGGTGCCAGCATATGGGGAAACAACAGGGACCCTCTTATGTGTCACTGAGTGTTGTTGTTGGCACGGTTAAAATTTCCACGTGTCCCTGTTTTCACAGGGAAATCCTTGGAAGGCCAAAGCTTTCAAAAAGATTCATTTCCATTTTCTATTTTCTATTGCTCTGTTAAGTGAAATGTGTTTTAGAATGGAGATGCCCTAGGCAGGGCTTTTGGGGGTGGTGGGCTGCAAATTCTGCTGTGGGAGAGCTGGCCCTGCTTAAACCTGGAGGTGCCAGAGGAGAGCTTTTCCTGGTGACAGTCACCACATCGAGCTCAGCCGTGGACCAGGTCCGCTGCTATTTAGTCTGATTTTTGTCAATGCTGGATGTAGCCTTTATAAACACTCCTATTGCCAAATCAAGCTTCTCCCCTTCCAAAGTCACCTTAGATGACTTTCTTCTTCTTTACCCCTTGCTTGGAAGAGTTTGCCATCCAAGAGAGGCAGAGGTTCTGCTGGAGCTCCGGGGCCGTGGCAGTCCCTGTGCCCTCCCTCCCTTGTGCCATTGCTTCACGCAGTGACACAGAGAAGCCTCGCCGGCCTGGAGAAGAGTTCCCCTCCTTTGAAAGCAGCTTGTATGTGGAACTGAAACTGCTTTGTTCAGGCTGCCAGAGTGTTTGTTGTTGAGGAAGATCCCTGACGCTGCATTACAGCTTGTGCTCCTTCTTGGAAATGCAGCCCGCTTCCATCAGCTTAATCTTACTGGTGCTCACAGACTAAACTGACAGTAAATTCCATTCTCTAACATTTGTAAAGCATTGAAAGGACAAAGTGCTTGAAGCTTCAAATGATGGCATTTGGTTTTCTAAGGTAAAGGGGATTTTTTTTTGCTTAGAAAACAGGGGTGCTTCAGGCTGCCCGTGCAGCTGCGGCTCTTCCCCCAAACATGCACTCAGATGACTCCTGTGTATCCTGGAAGTATTGGTCCCAGTTACTGCTGGTGGCCTGGGATGCAGATTCCCTGGCAGCCCTTTCCCAGACATTCCCTCCTTGCATGACATGGAGTGGCCTGAGCAGAGCATGATCTGGGCAAAACAGACAAGTCTCAGTTTGGGCAGCTCTCTCAACTGGATGTGCCAGGGAACCTAACAAAAGGGCAGGGACCTGCAGAAAGCCTTTTCCTTTGCTCTTAATCACCCTCTGAGGCATTGGCCCAAGATTTGAATCTCTATCCCTCTGCTTTTTTGCTTGTGATCTGTTTCATAATTAGTGGACAGAACTGGGAATTCAGAAGTCCTTGTGAGAGAACCCATGTTTTGCTTGGTGGGAAGGAGATGAATGGGTGGGAGGAAATCCCTCTCAAATGCTGTTTGTTACTGGAGGGTTGCAGGGTCTCCATTGCAAGAGGGCTGATTTGGTGTGTGGATATCTTCTGGCTTAAAAAAAAATTGAATTTTTTCTTCCTCCCTTGAATCTGAACCAGAGTGGGAGACATGGAACTGACACATGAGCGTGTGTGTCCAGCTGATTAAGCAGACATGGCATGTCCAGGGCTGACCAGCCTTGTGCCAGGAATATTGTAGAAATCAGCCAGCTGTCTTTGTTGACATTGCTAGAACAGAGCTTCACTTAGCAGCACCAAGGAAAAGCTGAAGGGGAGAGCAGAGCAAGGGTTGAGTCAAAGGTAGTGAGACAAAGTACTGCCCCTTGTGTTCATGGATATTTCTTGTTACTGGAAGCGTGGTGTGGGAATGAGTCAGAGGCATGCTCTGGCTTCAGTCATATGGTGCTGGGTGGNAGGTGTGGAAATGAGTCAGAGGCATACTCTGGCTTCAGTCATATGGTGCTGGGTGGGAAAACAGAGATGCTCTCCTAGGATGAGCTTCAAAGCTGTGGAGGAATGCACATGGCTCCCATGGGATGGGGGAGCTGCTGGCTGTGTCCCGTTCCAGTGGGCTCAGAAACTCTACCCTTTAAAACCCAAGGGGCCATGGGATTTTGGACATGCAAATATTTTGGCTGCTTCAGGTGTTCAGGAGCAGAATCAGAGGTTGCCTTTCCTCATGTATCTACTGCTCTTTTCCTTCAGGTTACGATGCCCTGAGCTATCCTGTGGAAAATGGTGACAAGTGGAGTGGGCGACAGCTCCTGCAAGCGCGTGAGCAGAACGCGACTGACGTCCCAGAGGATGGGGGACAGCTCTACGTCAGAAACTGCACTGAACCAGGTAGGAATGAAAGCTGCCTCCAGCTCCTCAGCCCTGCAGTTGGCTTCCTCACATCTGTACTGCCAGGACTTACTTATTTTTGAGTCTATAAATGCCGCTCTTCACAGCAGAGCTTGGATATCATTTCCTCAGGTTTTGGGGAGAGGAGGGGAAGGGTTTTTTCTCTGTTCTTCAGGACTAATGTAGGTTACGTGCCCCAGGAGAAATTCTAACAAATCCAGTTCTGGCTGCGCTTCTCTGCCTTTAATTTTTCCTCTGCTGTAATCCTTAATAACATTTCTGGACAGATGGATGATTATGGTCTTTTTTAGACAGCAAAAACCGGTACAAAAATTCTTCTTACTCAATTTTTGCTTGTTTGCATGGCTCTGGCTCAGTGCAGACCCAGTCTCGCAGCCTCACATCAGCACTGGCAGTAATATTTTCCCCCCCTGTGCTTGGTAGGTCAGCACCTACTGTGTCACCATTGCAGCTGTTCCTGCTGCCCTCACCAAATAGAGTGGTCTGTAGGAAGCATGGGGGATTTTATTTGTGCTGTGTGGGCTTTTTCCTCCCCTTTTTTCCGGAAAGTAAAACAACAACTACTGAGTACCTTATGTTTTCTCAGGAGACAGAAAGCAGAAGTACCTAGATAGGTGAAGTTACTGTTTCTTCTTGAAATTGTCATGATGTGACATTCTGTAGTAGAAACTGATGCAAAGTACTGCCGAAAGGAAGTGAAAGTAACAGAGTGAAGGTCCTGTTTGTGGTTTTGTCGATTTTGTTTGGATTTGTCATAGTGTAAATGCAAATAACGTTAAGTGGTGTTAAGTACTGTTGAGTGTGTTGGTGTTAGGCTGGGTTGCAGTCAGAAGCATTTGGGAGTGGGACACCCCCAAAATGCAGCATCTGTGAAAGTTACCTGTTGAGCTCAGTGGGCTGAGGATGACCTGCAGGATGCATCAGTTCTGCTGCTCAGCAAACAAGTGAGTAAAAGAGCTGGCAGAAGGGCATGGGCACATCAGTGTTTTGTGATGACAGTGGTGCTGCCTGTGATCCTACGGCGTTGAGAGAGGAAAGCGGTGTTAGCTGTGCTTTCGTGTTTGAAAGTGTGCCCAGGAGTAGGGTGGCTCAAATTTTGCTGCAGCCCTGACAGCAGGAGCTGTGGTTGTCAGGCAGAGCTGATGGAAGGCTCGATCCCACGGCCCCAGGGCAGCACAGTCCTTCCCTTGGCTGTGCTGCTGCTGGATCTGTCTCTAAAGGGTGGCCCAGCAGCTGAGGTTTCACCAAGCATGGCTGCCTTTGCCTTCTCCAAGGGCTGCTCAGGGAAACTGGGGCAATTTGTGGTGCTGCTGAGCATCATGCACGAGTGCTGCATAACCAAAGCCTGGGGGCCTGTTGTGACCTGGGAATCAGCAGAGCTCAAACCTCCCCAGCATCCCCACAGCACCACCTGTGTTGGCCTTCAGGTGCTCCTCCTTCCCTTGGGCAGGTGTCAGGAGGGGAAGGCTACCTGAAAAGGGTTTTTTTCCTGCTCACTTCCCAAGTGAACCTGTATAAACACCTTGCAGCTAGGCTGAAGTGGGCTGTTTAAGAAAGCAGTTTTACCTCATCTGCTGGTGGAGAGAAGTAGAATGCCTCCTGTTAAAATGTGCTGTGTTTTTTTGCAGTGCTTGGTTTCTGTGCTGTGTTGGCAGTAAACATAGCTTGACGTGTTAAAGGGAAGATCTGTGTTCTTTAGCTGCTTGGGTGATTGCAGGCTCATTTGAATACCTGCCATGACATTTGCTAACTACTTCTTTCATTTCCTAATGGTTTATCCAGTGGCCTATCTAGTACCATTTCATCATCAGAACTGCTCCAGATAGTGGGGGTTTTGCTCCCTTTGCCTTTGCAACAAAAACTGTAGAAATATTAAAGGGGTGAAATGGACTGAATCCAGCCTAAAGACCATTTTCAATAGTTTTTTCGTTGTTTTTTTGACCTTTTTCTGAGAAATGCCCGTCATGGGCTCTGTGTCTGTCCTGTGGCTGGTTGTGGTTGTGTTGAGTGTCTGTGGAAGCAGAACCACAGAGCAGCCTGCTGTCTTTTCTAAGGAGCCTCTTGTCTCTTCTTGCCTGTCCCCTGAGTGTCCAGCCCTGCGCTCAGAGCTGCTTGTCCCCTCCCTCTTGGATCCTGGTGGCTTCTCATGCCAGTGACTTCTGCTGTCCGACAGCAGATGCTCTTCTGGCCTCTCCTACCCATCCCCTTGTCCTTGTGGTGTCCACAGGAAGGTGTGTGGAACTAGAGATGGACAAAAAAGATTGGTTAGTTTATTCACAGAAGCAGTGATATTGTTTAAATGAAACACTTGTGATTCTGGGCCATGTTTGACAGTTTTAGCTCATGCAAAAGATGACGAGGAAAGAGTGAGAATTACTTGTGTCAATTCAGGCAAAGTATCATTTACTCACCCAGTCCTGTTCAGAAATGTGATTTACTCACTGGAAGCCAAGAAAAAGGATTAAGCTGGTTTAATGTTGAGCTTTGGGTCAGGTCCCTGTGCTACCAGATTCAGAACTCAGATTGCGCTGGAGGAACTCCAAAGCTTGCTCTTATTTCAGACAGGGTTTATTAGCTGCCAGAAGGTGACAGGCTCTGGGGCTGTGTCAGGATGGGATGTCACGTGTCTGGAGGTTCAGGTTGGAGGGGGGTGGCTGAGGTCCCGGTGCCAGCCCTCCTTAGCTCCTCACCAGACTGACATCTGCTTCCTCTGAGGAGCTGTCATCACCTTCCTTCCTCCCCCCCTTTAGTGCTTCCACTCCCACCTCAGAAAGGCTGAAAATAAAGTAACAGCCCTGCTTAAGTGTGCTGTTTTAAAGTCATTATCAGTAATAGTAGGAAATACTTGATTGCTGCAGGAACAAAAACATCTCCATGTATTCATTTAGACCCCCAGGCATAAAAGTGCTTAAATTAAACAGCCAAAGAAGTTTTTGTGCAATTATTTTCTGTTTCCTCATCTTATTTCAAAAGCAACTTTCTCCTTTATCAGTATTTCTCCAGTGAGTCGTGGCTCATGGAAGTGTAATTTGTAGTGCTTGGCTGTGGAGCAGGTAACTCTTGCTGGCTGCTTACTTGTGGCTGTGTCTTCGGAGCCCCTTTGGCACTGAACTGCAAACCCGAGGCCACAAACCCAAACCCCCTCAGGTGGAGCTGAGCTTTCTGAAGTCTTTCCTCTCTTTCGTTTATGCACCTGGTGGGCTTTGTGTGGTCTGAGTTCTGCTGGGCTGTCATGCCCAGAATGAAGTCCAGAGAACTGCAGAGTTTAGAAAAGTCTTCTTCCCAAGCAGATACAGCATGCTGTGTGAAGAGTGATTTTGTGTTTTGTTTTCCTTTTTTTCCTTTGAGCCTCAATGCAATTGAAAAACAAAGTCGCCTTCCCTCAAGCAAAATTAATTTTATCCTAGCAAAATGAAAAGTAAAAATTTGTTCCTCCCTTGCAAGTTGCCAAACCTTGCTTTCACTTGGGGGAACGTTTGAAAAATAAATTGCTGTAAGTTTAGTAACAAAATGTCCTCAAGGAATAGCAAAAAAGATGTTCTTCTCTCACTGAGCTATAAGTTTGGTGAATTTGACAGAAATTTGCTTGAACTTCTGCTTCTACACTCTGCTTCTGTTTGTCTACTTCAGACCTAAAGCATCAGAAAACCAGAATGTTGGGGTTAAAACTTCAGAAATAAAAACAAAAACATGCTTATTTCTTCTGGGTTCTTGTGCTGGCAGGGAGCTGAGTTCTCTGTTGCTGCAGCCAGGAAGGAGAGATGTTCTCCTGGTGGGGACCAGGGGCTGGGGTTTGGTGCTGACACGTGGCCCCAAGGAGCTGGGGCTCGGGGAGCCCGGCGCTGGTGCCCGAGTTGTGTCCAGACACTGGATTTGGCTGTGTCCCAACAGCTGCTCTTCTGGCTGAGGGGAATGTGCAAGGCAGCTGGGGGCTTTGGAGCTCTCCTTGCAGGGCCCGTGGCTTCCTTTGTTAGAAACAACTGCAGATATTTTCCTTTTCTGTGCTGCACTCTGGACTCGCTCGGGACTTGGGGTTCACCTTCTGGGCTGGGCTTTTTTTGTGGGACTGCTGGATTGTAGGATCTCTCAGCAATAAGAGGTGGTCACAAGTATTTTCTCTAGGATTTTTCAGCCATCCAAGGGGGCAAGAGCCCAAATGTTGCTGAGCTGTGCTGCTGTGCAGAGGAGCAGGTAGCTGAGCACCATCTCTCTGAGGCAGGACCTGGTATGTTTTACAGCAGGGCTGTATCTGAACAGTGTGCCAAAGGGGAAGCTCAGAACAACTGCTTTTGGCTGGGTACTTGAAAACTCTGAACTGATCACCAAAACCAAGCAAAACAGGGTTTTGTAAAACAGGGCCCTCTGGGCACACACAGGAGGCCAGTGGCATTCTTTTTGCTGAAATTCTGCCAGTGTTCCCATGTGATTACATGTGCAACTCCAAGAGCCAGAGCTTCAGGGAGAAAAATAACACAAAGCTTGTGTTAAAAACACGGCCAGACCCCCAGTTTACCTATTCTTAACACTTGTGAGATTAAAATCAAGAGGTGGCAGTGCTATTACCCAGTTCATCCTCAGTGTGTTCTGTTGCATCGATGAAACAGAAGAAGGAGAAAGCAAGCTCCAGATTCCAAAGCCAGTGTTGTCCCTATGGTGTGCAGGCTGAGGAGAGCTCCAGAGTGTCCTCCTAGGAAAGCTGTTGTCAGTTTTTCCAGAACTGCACATGTATCAAACAAGTGTAATTAAACTACTTCTTGCTCTGACAGAAAAGAACCTTGGCTCAGCCTTCAGTGCCACATTACAGCCGGGATGTGCACCTGTGGTGTGGGCAGATCTCTCAGACTGGGACTTGTTTGCTCAGTTGGTGATGCTTGTGATGAGCCTGTTCCCCTTTTAATTGTTGTTTCTGGTGGAAAATGCTGTGTTGTCACGGGCTGGCTGTGCAGGGAGGGCTCGCAGAGAGATCCATGTGTCTCACTGCGTGGGGTGAGGAACACCAAAGGTTAATTGCCTGCTGCTACCCAAGAATCATGTTTATAGTCTTGAGAAATGATGGTAAGGGGGGAGGAAGAAAGGAATAATCCTTGTAGGAAACAAGGAACAGAACCTGCACGCTTGCTGCTGCCAAAGGCACAGGAGGAGGATGTTTGAAAGTCTGTCAGAAGTGCAGCCCCATCTGCATGGTAGCTCTCCAGTGGTGGAGTGGGGAAGCCCGGTGTCCTTTTTTATGATTATGTTTTCCCCTCTGGAATAACTTTAAAATGCCCAGAAATTTTCTCAGGTTTTTGATTTATTTTGGCTTTTTTCCTCCGTTACTTTTTTGTTTGCTCTTTGTATCTAGAGGAATGAGGTTTCCTTCCTTGACCTTTTAGCGAGCTTGGGTTACTCCTTTGGTTATTGTGTGTTGTGGAAAAGGCAGCATCGAGGCTTAAAATACTGAAAGGGGACCCTTGCTTCCAAACCTTTAAATGCCTTTGCATTTAAAAGGTGTTAAGCAACAAAGTATGACTTCAGACGTGAATAAATATCACATTGTACCTCTCTGAACTGGGTTTTAGTTCTCTGACACTTGAGGATGCCAGGCTGCTGCTGTGCATCACTCTGGTAATCTGAGAAGTCTTCTGTGAAGCCTGTGACCTGAATTTCTAAGGAGGTAGTGGGGAAAAAAAAAAAGTTGCCAAGTCAGACTTGCTCCTTTCTCTGGGAAGAAAACGCACTTGGATTTTCACATGCTGAGCGTGGAAAGCAGTGCCAGTGGAGGGTTTTGGGCTGGCAGCTGGGAAGAGTCAGTGTGGTCCCCTTGTTTGGTGGCTCTGGCTGCCTCGGGACATTGCTGAGGTGCAGATGGCTGCTCACAGCTGCAATAACATTGCAATTATTGTGTACCAGATGTAGATGTCCTAGAGTGGCCAGATACCAGAATAGTTTCCTTTTTTTCACACCTGAATTATTCGCCTGGCATGGTAAATGCAAATTGTCCACTCAGCATTTAAAAATATATTGCTGCATTTTTGTAAAATGTCCTAATTCTCCCCAGGAAAATCGGTGCTGCTGTAAATTTTTGGTTGTTAAAAATTTTAGACTTGCAGTACCAAGAAATTTGGGAATGAAGACATTTGCCTTCGTGCCTGTTGACCCCAGGCCATGTAAAATGTGTGACTTGTTTTTGTTGGGACAGAGTATGAAGTTCCTGATCAGATCACGTGAATGACAGTGTCTTCCCTAAGCTACTTGAAAGTTTCTCTGTGATGCTAGAAGGACAGAGGGAGTAAGCTTGATAATGAAGGAAATCAGAGCAAATGGTTATCAGCACATGGTTTAAATTTTGGTGTGTCTGTAGTATTTCACAGATCAAACACGAATGTGTAAACAGGGGTCTCAAGCATTAATTTAAGTTTCAGGGCTGAAAGCTAATGGAACTCTAAGATCCAGGACAAGCCTTTCTTAGAGTTCTGTTTTAAATTTGGTATTTTTGAGCTATTACTGCAAAGGAAGAAAAATAACATCTGGCCCCATGTTGCAAACTGGATTTTTGTTGCTAGTTTTTCAGTTCTTGCCAGTAGTTAGTAGTTAAAAATCAAAGGTCCAGATTTTCCACAAGTGTAAATTATTACTGGCTTCATTGACTTAATTGCATTTACACTAGATTTAAATGACCAAGAATCAAAACATCCCAAGTCAGGGATTAATACAGTCAGGATGGAGTTTTTATCATCTGCCATCTGCATTTTAAGCAGTGCTTAATTGTATAGTTTTTATATACAGACACGTGCGTAAATTCACTTATGCATGCACAGAATAATGGTTTCATGTATTAATGCTGAAGCAGTTTGATTTAGTGTGCAGCAGCGGGTAAAATAAAAATATTTAATTAAAATGCCTTTTTTTTTGTGGACTGCATTAAAAAAAATCCCCAGATTAGATACTGGTTGCCCATATGTGCAGGTCCTTTGTCATTTCCCTGATGCTTCTGTTAGAAAATGGAGAGGTGAGTGATTTTTCTTTCCCAAAGATCCCAGCCTAGTGCTGGCAGCAGGGTGGAGAGCTCCCACTTCAGCCCAGCCTCTTCAGGGGCTCTCCTGTTGGGATCAAAGTCTTCTGTGCTGGGTGTGATTGAAACCACACAGAAAGAGGGGTCACCCCTCCAATCCAGAACTGTCCATGACAGCAGGGCACGCTCCAGGCAGACAGGGGGAATGACAGAACAGGATGCCAGCTGCTTGGAGCATTCAAACCAGGCAGACACGCCATGGTCACCAGCATGGAGGGCTGCTCGGCACTCTGTGTATGCTCATCCAGAAATGCTGGGAGGTTTTCAGATGTGGTTTCATTTCCATCCTGAATTTCAGGATTTTAGGATATGGTTAGATACCCTAAAGTTTCAGGATAGGGTCAAAAATATTTTAAAAGGCTTATGCTGGTGCTTTGGAGAAAAAAGTACTGATTGTGGGACAGCAGCTGCCCCAGTGCTTCATGAGTTGTCTGGCAGCTTCTCTCTTGGGGGAACTGCTGCCCCTCAGCTCACTGTGTGCTTTGCCAGTGACCAAAAGTAGTGTCCAGGCAGTGCCACAGCTTTCTGTCCTCACCACTGGTTTTGGCAGTGTCCCCCATAGGCACGAGCTTGGATGAAGGGTCTGCCAGAAGCTCTCAAGGTCGTTTGCACAGTCGTGGTTGTGCCTCTCTGCTGGAGGGGGAAATACTTTGGAATAAACCCTTTCCTTGGTTTTATATGTATATGCAGAGAAAAAAAGAGAGGTGGCGTAAAAAGAAGTGAGCAGTCCTGAGCAGAGTTTTTGTAACCAAGGCCAGTCCTGAGGCCTCAGCCTGGTGAACACGAACACAGGAGCATCATCAGCCCAGGCACCTGGTGATGGATGGGCAGCTGCTGACAGCCTGAGTGGCCACTTCTAATTAGCACTCATTAAAAGTCTCAGAAGAAACCGACTGGAGAATCAGCTCCTGCCCCCATGAGCGTGAGTCCCCCGTGTCCTGTCCTTCTGTCCCTCTGTCCTTCTGCAGCTTGGCAAGCTGTCTGGCCCAGGGGAGCATCCTGGTGATTCCCAACCACTGCAACTCCAGCCCCGAAGGGCTCTGAGGAATCATGACCCAGAGGTGCTGTCTTTCCATCTCTTAACTGGTGGTAGAAGAGGAGGAAAGGAGAAAGTGATCCTTATTTTGTGTTGAAACAGACATAATTACTGCTCTAGAATTTCACCAGAAAACAAAACAGCAATTAATTATTCATTGTCAGAACTCCAGCATGGCTCAGCAGAGTCGGGGTTCACATGTCCTCTGGGCTGGGGCACGGGGAGCCTTGTGCCTTGTCACTCTGCACGGATGGCTTCCTTGGGAGGAGGCTGCTTTGGGGTCTCTTGGGGCTGCTGCCCATGGGAGCTAAACCTGTTGATCCATAAAACCTGGCTGCAGGCCGAGTGCCTGATGGGATCCCTGCCTGTGCTTGTGATGCATGTGGCCATGTCGGTGTGCCACGGGCAGGTCAGCATGCCTGGAAAAGGGCCCTGGCAGTGGGAGAGGTGGCTGCTCAGGCTGGAGGGGTGTGTCTGACACTGCCTTCTGGCTCCATGTGCATGTTCACTGAGAAAAGTGCAAGCAAAGGGTGAGATGTGTTTGCCACTGGGATTGGGCCAGTGGACTGAGTGACACTTCCCGGGTGCACTCTTGCATGTCCCAGTTAACAAGTCAGTAACTGGTATCTGTATGGAATAGCTCCTTGCATTTCATTTTCCCTGGGAATTTGAGTGTTTCCTGTGCGAGCCTTTGTGCTCCGCAGTAAAAGCTGCTGAGCTTTGTGCTCCTCTCAAGCTGCCTCTTGAGAGGAGGCCAGTGTGCTGGGTAAAAGGGAAGGAGGGGGCATGGATTTTCTGTGAGGGGACATCAGAGCCACTCTTGAAGCAAGCAGGATCTCAAGCATGTCCTCCAGGGCAGCTGGTTGCTGCGAGGACCCTCGGTGAGGCAGGATGCTGCATGCAGGATGCAGCAGCTTTCCTGTAGCCATAGCAACAGCTGGGGATATAGTGGTCATCCCTGGACTGGTGGGCCTGCAAGAAAGGTGTTGCAAGGCCAGGCAGTGACGTGAACTACAGCCATTCAGGTGAGCAGGGTAGGCATGGTGAGAATGTCCAGCAATGCTGCCAGATCCTTTCTGGTCACCCCGTTGTGCCCCCACCCCTGGCATCACCCAAAGCTGAGGGGTGGGCAAAGGACCAGACAGGACAGCTCAGAGAGCAGTGGGCAGGGGAGTGCAGATGAATCCTGTCCCATGAACCACGTCTTGGACTGAGATTGTTGGATCCCTATGGAGCGAGGCTTCTCTGGGTAGTGCTGAACCTCGCCCTCTCCCCCATCCCCAGTTGCCAGGATTACAGATTTAATCAGGATGCAGGAGCTGACAAATACTTGGACTGGGAGATGGAAAGTTCCACTGAGCCACCACTGCTCGTGTGCTTGGGGGAAACTGGCAGTGGGGGAATCGAGCTGTTCGTGCAGCCTCCGTGCTTGAATTAATTTTATGTTCTGCTTGCACTTGGGTTCCTCCTTTTGACATGTCTTTCCAAACTCACTTTTTCTTTAAAAAACCCACATAAATTCTAAGTGAGGCTTTTGTTGAAAGCCAGCACATCTTCTGCCCTACCTCCACTGCATCTGTGCTGAATGGTTTGGATTGAATCGCTGTCTCCTGGGAAAGACTTGCAGGGATGTTTAACCCGCCTTCAGAATAGAGTCAATAAGTAGGTGAGCATGCAGGAAGCCAAGAGGACCCAGCAGCCCAGAGCTGAGTTATGTGATATGTCATTACCCATAACCTGCATGGCCAGGTTTCCTTGAAGCTCTTGGTGGTGTTTGGTGACTGCTGGAGGAGACCTTGGTGTGCAGGCACGTGTGCATCCGTGTTCGAGCACGCATGGGAGCACCTGGGTCTTGTTTGCTCTGCAGAGCACATGGAGTGCTCTGCCCAGCCAGGGACAGTGGAGCTGAAGACAGGATTGATGTTTCCCCTGGCAGATTTTTCCATGTAGGAAATTCCCTGCTGCTCTGAGCCCATAAATCAGGATTGGATGGCCTTTTAAGGGTGTGTGCTATCAGTCAGTTTCCCATCCTATTTTGATTTTGCAGATCCATGACACATTCCCAGTGGAGAGGCAGACTTGCCTGCAGCCAGTGGAACTAGAAAAAGTCCTGAGCTTTCGCTCCTTTTCCCAGCCCCATGGATGGTGGTCCTGCAGAGCCTCCCCAGGTGACACTGCTTCTGGAGAAGCCCTGCAGGTGAAGCTGGGGTGTCACTCTGGGGGACAGGGCTGGCGCCACCCCCTTCTCCCAGAAACGAGGTGCTGCCAATCCTGCTGGAGCTTGGGCAAGCAGAGAGCTGGTGGGGTTAAAGCAGAGCCTGTTGCCCAATTTCAGAGGGAGGAGGTTTGCAAGCAGACCAGGCTTAATTTACTGCCTTATTTTTCTACTCCCACAGGGCCAGTAGAAGAAGCACATACCTTGTAGTTTATCTGTAAAACTCAAAGAACTAAGTGAACTGCTCAAAGGATGTTGCCGTGAGTGATTAGTGTATGGAAAACTGAAATAAACTGGAGGCTTGTGCTTGGTGCTGGGAAGGTGACAGACTGTGTGCCATGCCAGGTTTGTTCTCTGTGTCCGTGGCTCTGTAGGTGCTGCAAATCACAGAGGAGGGAGGTTCTCTGGTGTGCAGAGATTCCCCTGCTGGGCAGGATGGGCTGTGGGAGGCTCAGGAATGGTTTGGGGTGGTGTTGCCCATCTGACAAGCTACGTGGCACAGCAGCTCAGGCCTGTAAGAATGAGGTCACCTGATTTTTGGGGTAAACAGAAACTACTGGGGAGGTTCTGTACAGAGCCTCAGGTGTGGCTGTCAGGGCAAATCTGTCTCTATTTCTTGACCTGCTTAACAGCAGGCACAGTGGGATGGCCCTCAGAGTGCTGACACAGGCAAACACACACTCTGGCATGGCTGTGCACTGTTTCTGTGGGGGTGAAAATACTTACAGGAAAGTCAGAATAAATACTTTCCTCTGTTGCCTTTATTGTTCTCTTTTTTTTTAAACATTTCATGGCTGTTCTGTGTAATACTGTTTTGTTCACTCAAAATTTTAACAGAGCAGTTTCACCTGCTTTTTAATTTTTGGGTGAAAATACTTGAGACCCTCATCTTCACGTTTCAGAATGAAGATGTCTGTGTGATGGTGCCACAGGTGATGCATCCTCTTCCCAGCCCAGAGTGTCCCCTCAGGAGGCTGGGAGGAAGTTCCAGGATCCTGCAGAAGGCTGGAACAGCTGAGGAGAAACCTGTGCTGTTCCAGCTCTCCTCAGGCAGTGTGTCCTGAAGTGGGAGATGGAATTGCAGTTTTTGGATAGAAACATTTCATTTCTAACACTGGCTGCAGCAAACCAGTCTGGAGAAGCATTAAATCCTGAAGCAATTAAATGTTTCGGCAAAGTGGGATTTTTTTTTTTCCCTTTTGTGAGATACTTTGCCAGCTGTTGTTTATGGAAAAAAGTCTCAATCTTTTTTATGAGAACTGTTTTTAGGTTTCTTTGTGTTTGGGGCTGATTTATACATTATGCATTAGCTCGGGAAGGCAAAACATTTATTTACCAGCCTGAATATTTAGAGGAAGAATAAGTAGGAGTCAGTGAAAATCCTGTATGGATAGCTTAGCCAGAGATCCAGAAGAACTTTCCTGGTGTTAGAAATGGCACAGTTAAGCTGTAAGGGAACAACTAGACCATAAATGGACTTTCCTCTGCCTATGTGTGGGTGACCCCCTCTGCCTGCAAGGCCTTGTGCTCGTTGCCATGGCTGGTGCACAAAGACAACAGAAACCCCTCTCTCTGCTGGATGGTGGGGACTGACAGCAGCTGGGAACATCTCTGTTGTTGGAGGTACTGGCTTCGTGGAGGCCAGAGAAAGAAGGGACACCTGGAATGGTTCCTGACTGGGCTGACTGTGTTTGGGAGGAACTGAGGAGGAGGGGGTTTTCTTTGTTTAGGTTTGCTGAATGGTATTTTTGAGGGAGCTCTTTTAGAAGGCACTGTTCTGAGAAATACACGGTTCTTTATGCTGTTCTCTTTTCTTTTTGCTCGTGAGTGAAAGAATGTTGATTAGAGCTTGGGGTAAGCAGCATGCCCTTATCTGAGACGAGGCACGCCGTAGGAATCGTGCTGCTATAGAAGGAGGCTCAAAGGTAATTATACTGCTTGCTGACTGCAAAAACGTGCCACTAAATGATAGTTTATGAGAGCTGGGCTGTATTAGGAACAAATGGAGTGAGTTGGAACTTCTAAGAAAACAATATGGGGGAAAATATGTCCTTATAGTTCAGAACATCAGTTTCAGAACAAGGGGCATCAGGAATTGACTTCCCTGGGAGGAGGTCCTTGGCTACCTCAGGACTCAGCAGGAAATTGTAACATGAATTGAAATGAAATGCAGCTACCAACAAGCAAACTGAGCTGTGAGACCCGTGAGCAGTGCTTCAGCACGATGGTATTAAGCAGAGAAGTTGCAAACCTTCCTGAACATTATTGCTGTGGGAATGAGGACTGACCTGAAGCAGTCACGGAGTAACACCGTGTCCTGTTCCCTGGAAATGCTGCAGGAACACACAGCAAGCAGCCATAAATAAGGGCTCACAGAGAGGGAGGCTTTGCAGCTCTCCAGGATGCTCTGGGTGCTAGCTGGTGTGGTCAGGGAGAGGAGGAGGTGGCAGCAGAGGAGCCACCTGTGGCTCTTGGCAGAGCAGTCGCACAGGACAGACTCCCGTGGGCTGCCTGGCTCACGTGGGAGGCTGCCCAAAATCTCCCCGTTGTGCTTGCCAGTGGTGCTTGGCCATTTCATTGCTTTTCCAGGCAGGCTGTGTGAGGCAGCTGCTGTGGCTGTTCTGTGTCTGACTGTGGCTTCACTTGTCCTCTGCTTGCACTGAATAATCATAAAGGTACCTGCAGAGCTGCACTGGGCCTGGCAGAGAACATGGGGGGAAAAAGCAAAGCAAAACCCCCCCGGGGCTTTGTGTCCGAGGGGAAAATAGAGGGTGGTGTTCATTTCTCTGAGGGGGATGTGAGTAAACCATGTCAGGTTGGCAGGAAGCACGGGGTCCACAGCAGCCAGCCCTGAATCCAGAAGGGTTCATTTGCCCCACAGCATGTCCTGAAATAGTAATGTTTGGATAATGTTTCGGGGGTAACTAAGCTGGAACATGTGTATAACTGTTAAAGTTGTGAATGCCAAAAAAAGGGAATCCATGCTAAGCTCAAAAATCTGGACTCATTTAATTAAAAAAAAAAGTTACAATTGTAGTTTGGTTTTGTTGCGTTATGCTATAGGCTTTTTGGCAGGGGAGATGAGGAAACAGCAGCTTGATGCTTCCCTCAAGCTTTTTTGAGACTATTCTCTGTTTTATCAAAGTGTACATGATGCATTCTTAAAAAATCCATCTTGGGTTCCTCGGCCTCCTGCTGGAAACCACTCTGGAGGGTAACTGTGGGACAAAGCAGATTTTGGATGCCCCTGCTCCCCTTCTGGGGCTTGGCCTTTGAAAACCAGGGTGAAGGGCTGCATGTAAGCCCAGTAAGGAAGGGTCTGGCCCTTCTGCTCTGCTGGACCTGGTGTTCAGAGAGGCAGGAGAAGTTCTGGCCGTCCGTGCTCCACTGGACATAATTTGTGTGACCTGCAGTAAAGTCGTAGTGAGCTGGGGTGGTCTTTGGTGTCGGGGCTGAGCTGAACTCTCCCAGTGTTTTCTTACCTGTGTGTGGGGGCACCAAACCCAGGCAGAGCCGCTGTGTGTCCCTGAGCACATGGAATCTCTTTATAACCCTCACGTTAGGGCGTGTCAGAAGTGCCCTGGACGGAGAGGGTGATTGAACATGCAGAACCCTTCAACAGGAGGAGTTTCTCAATTTCATTGAGGAAAATAAAGTCATAAGGGCCGTCCCTTTGCTTGCATGGTAAAGTAACCCAGAGTTTAATTTGTTGCAATGTTTTAGTTTGTCAGCTGGGCTGGGGTGAGCTCGGGCAGAGATACATCAGAAAAGTAAGCTTTACTCCTTAGAAAAAACCACAAAGTCTTACAGCTGCATTTATGCAGGAAGAGCAAGGCTGGTGGAGTGAGAGGGAAAAGGAGATTTTTAAAGCCAGTAGATTTGTTCTTTTAGTTGCTTTCAGGTTTAGGAAACCATTTAAAGCTCTTTTCTGCAAACACGAGGACTCGGCAACGCTTTTTGACTGTTCATTTGTTTTTTCTGTTTTTTTTTTTTTTTTAACTTGCTTGTGGTGAAAATGGTTTGACCCTCTGGCTGTGTGAGGTGGCACTGAGTGAAGGCTGCCAGGCCATCCTGCAGGGCAGCTGGCACGTGGTCCTGCTGCTGCCTGGGACGGGAGCTGGGAATGGGGAGGAGGATGTGCTTCGGAGGGAGCCAGGACTGGGTGTCCCCTGTTCAGAAGCATTGCCTGGTCTTGGGGCTGGCCCTTTTGGGGGGTTCTGTCTGGTGGGGAGCTCTCTTGGGCGCTGATGGCTTTTGTCCCGCCGAGGCGACGCAGCCGCGTTCACGGCTTGGCTGTTGCTGCTGCGTTGCAGGATGGGGAGCACGGGGAACTGAGGGGCACCTGGAACTGAGGGGCACCTGGGGGGCTGTAGCCATTTCCTCCCAGTTCTCCCCAGCTGTGGTGTTGGGGGCATGTGCAGAGGATGCTGGGCTCCAGAGCTGAGAGCCACAGGCATATGGCAGTGGTAGGAGAGGTTTCCATGGAAACCTTTCAGCAGCATGACATCACTGGCACTGTCACATATAAGCTTTTCAAGGCTTTTTGGATTTTAGGGATTACATAACTTTGGAGGGGTTAGGCCAGGGCTTGGATCTAATCAGTATTCAGGGTCTTAGTTGAATTAAATATTTAGAAAAGCCAAACACCCCAGTCCAAAAGTGGCTGGCCGCGGCAGCAGCAGCGGTTTTCTGGTCATCTTGGACAGGCTCTGCAAGCACTGGAGCCTTAGGGAAGGCAGAGCCCCCTGGGCTGAGGCAGCAGGAGCTGCTAGGCTGGGCTGGGGCACAGCCACTCACACTCACCTTTATAAATGTTTGTGTAGCTGGGTCAAGGTTTTTTGCTTGGAGCAAAAGAAGAATCTTCATCTTGCTTCTAGGTATCTGTAATCATTTCCTAGTAGCTGTTTGTGTTCATCGTTCTGCCCAATAACCTTTCTTATATGTGAACTTGAGGAAAATACTCTGTGGTTTTCTGTTAAATGTAACTTAGTGTTTTTGTGAGACATTCAAGACTGCAGCGCCTTGCTGGAAATTTGGAAATAATGTAATAACATCTAGCGAGGCATAAACCCTGCAGATAACGCAGGGAAGGTCTTGAAAGATGATGGATTTGTTTTTAACCACAGCATAACTGCTCCAGACTTGGGGTTTCTGACTCAGCATTCCTGATGGGAATGATTTACAGCAATGAAAGGCGAGTTAGTTCTAGAACAAAAACGTTGCCTGGGCTGGAAAGGAGTGACTTGTCTTGCTGAGGGAAGGTGCAGCATGAAAAGCAGGGGAAAGACTGAAATCTGCAGTAAACACTATGAAGACCCCTCCTGGTGTCTTTCTTCCAGCTGAGCCCAAAGCTCTTCTGCTTGCCAGGGTCTCAGGGCCAGCTCTGCCTCTGAGCCACAGGAGCCAGTGCCAGGCGGGGCTTAGAACAGAATCTCAGACTGCTTTGGGTGAGAAGGGACATTGAAGCTCATCTCATTTCCATGCCACAGGCAGGGACACCTTCCACTCTCCCAGGTTCCCCCAAGCCCCATCCAGCCTGGCCTTGGACCCTTCCAGGGATCCAGGGGCAGCCACAGCTTCTCTGGGCAACCTGTGCCAGGGCCTCAGCATCCTCACTGTAAAAAACGTTTTTCTAATATCTGATCTAACTCACCTTCCTTCAGCTTGACCATCACTCCTTAGCCCTGATTAAGGAATGAAGGGTTCTGTTGCAGCTTTGGTGCTTTATGGAGTGTTACCTGAGGGAAGGCAGCTTTTAAGCATTATTTTAATTAATTAATTTATTTATTTATTTTAGCAAAACACATTTGTGTACATCAAAAGATGCATCATCTGCCAGAAGAGTGTCATACCTAGAATATGATTCATAAACCAGATGGCATTTGTCTGCATCTGGAGAGTTAATCTCCTAATCTGTTTGTCTTTTACCTGTAATTGTGTATGAAAGACAACTGTTGTTTTAAGGAAAAATTATCAAATCATCCCCCCCCCTTTTTTTTTTTTACTTAACTAATATCATTAGAGTGCACAGACAAAATTTTGTTTTGCTAGCAAGAAATTCCTGTGACTGCCTCCAGTGAGAGAGTTATCTGTGCAGGTAGCAAGAAGGCTGTAGCCTTTCTTTTCTGCAGAAGATGATGGTTAGAAAAGATAAGGCTGCTTTTTTTAAGGAGTCAGAAATGTTGCAATTCAATAATTGTAGCCAAAAATAATTGCACCCACCTTGCTGAACAGGAGGATAGTTATGTTCAGTAAGACAGGGGTCAATTGTAACCTTTCCAAGCCAGCCCTTTAGGAGCCACTTTACCCTGTCATCCTGTGCCAGCTCTTATCTGGTCTCCTCCTGTGCTTGTGTGGTCTGTCCACTCTCCTTTTCTGCCATCAGAAACAGTTCTTCACTCCTGACAGGAACAGGAGAAGGAGTAACTTGGTGAGGAGCCAGGTGGATTTTATTGCAGCCTGGGCATCCTCTGGCCTCTGCTGCTTCCTCAGCCCTCACCAATGTGTTGGTGATGGATCAGAGAAGGGACAGCTCGACTGTGAGGCGTGGTCTGAGCCAGTTCTCCTGGCTGGCAGGCAGACATTGGCCGTGGTGGATGGCCAAAAGGAATGAATGCCCGCTCCAGTGTTGGCTCTTGGGCCTGTGTCACTGTCACAGAGCTCGGGTGGCTCTGGAGCATGATCCCACTCCCCTGCCTCTTTCCACAGCACAGGGAGAAGGTCACTGTGAAGAGGAACTTGTTGGATAAAATGCACTCCGAGGTCTTAGGGACATGTGAAGTAGGGAAAGGATGCACAGGGTGAGCCCATGCCACTTCCAAACTCCCCGGGAAACCACTGAGGGAGTAAATCAATCCCTCAGCTAGGATCTGCACTGCCCAACTGCATGACCCTAAAGTTCTATGCTCCTGCAGAAGCAGGCAGCTTGGAAACAATTTAGTAGAGGAGTTCATCCAGATCTGGGTCTTGGGATTGGTTGTTTTCTGTGTATTTGGTGGTGGTTTGTGTACAGAGGTTGGAAGGCAAGCAGCTGTGAGTCAGGATGGAGGAGAATCAGGCTGCCACGAGGATGGGCACAACAGCCATAGCTGTGAGAGGGGATTCATAGCAAAGCTCCTGCACAGAGGGCAGCCAGCTCCTGAGCTCTGGCACATGAAGCATTTCCAGCAGGGATCAGAAAAGGTTTGTGCTCCAGCCCAGAGCTCTACCAAGAGCTTGTTAGGACTGCTCGCTGCAATAGTGTCAGCACAGTGAGGAAGGAACTCAGGCTGGAGCAGGTAAATGTAAAACACTGGGATAATCAGGGGACTGTGGAGGCTCGGAACAAGAAAACAACATCTTGGTCTTGTTTTGTGCAGAAGGTAAAAAAATAAAGTGCTATCTGTGCATGTCCAGCACTAAACTTGTGGGCAGGATTGGCACAACAACAGGGGATAGGAATGGGCAATAGATAAACACAGGCTGGAAACAAGAAATTTCTAGCCACAAGATGGGCAGTGTGGAAGAGCTTCCTAGAAAAGGTTGTGAGGGAAAACCAGCCTAGCCCCAAACTGGGACCAGTGAGGTCCCAGCTCAAATCCAGTGTTGTGCAGAAAGGCTTTACAGGACTACAGGGAGGTGTTCATGGAGCTGCCAGACTGGATCCCCAGTGGAGCAGCTTCCTTGGGTGGAGGAATCCCTGCCTCAGGAGCTGAGAGGTCTCAAGGACCCTGTGGATGCTCTGTCGTGTTTCATTCCTAAGCTGAGTGGCATTCCTGGGGCACCAGGAGAGAGTGCTGGGAGCTCAGTACTGAGATGGGAACGAGTTTCTCTTCTGTTTAATGAATTGCCATGAGACAAAACGGTGAGCACAGCTTCAAGTAACCCCATCGCTCTGTGGACTGGTACCTTTGTGTGCTGAGAGTGCTTCATCTCCTAGAAAAAACATGCCTTTTGCTTGCAGCCCAGGGTCCCATGTGCTCACCCACGTGTTGAGAAACAGCTTGCAAATCATTATCTGATTGGCATCCAGCCACTAAACTTCAAGTGACCTGCCTGCTGATACAATTTTGTGTGCTGCGTTCTCCTGACATATCTTTGTGGAGCACATTCTATTGTTTTTGGAATAAATATGAGGGTAAACAGTAAAAACTGCAAACAGCTGCCAAGGATGGAGGTGAAACATAAACTTTGTGGCTGGTGTTGGAAATAGGATCTTTGGTCTGGCTGCCTGCTCTGGTGAGGGGCGGGCTTGCTTGAGCGGTGCCAAAACAAAGCACACTTGACCTTTGCCACCCCTGGATGCCAGCTCAGGAGGTGCTGTATGCAGAATCTGGCTATTTTTGGATCTTGCCCACAGAGAAAGTGCTGCAGGTGAGTGGCTTGGTATATTTAGGAGGTATAGAGAGTTTCTGCAGTGGACTAGGCCAGAGGCTGGTTTTACTGTCCCAGCTCCAGCAGAACCAGTTGCTCTTCAGCAGTTGCATCCGGATTGAGGAGTCTGATAGGCACCTGTCTCCCTTGAGTTAGTCTAATGTGCTTTTTAAATGAATCTAAACTTCTTGGTTTAAATGAATCTAAACCTTTTGGTCTCTGCAGTGCACTGAAATTCAACAACAACATGATGAGTGTTAGCCATCTCTAGAATCCCAGGGAGCTGGGGCAGCTTTTTGTGTCACACGGGGCTCATCAGATGTTGGACTGGTGGCCAAAATCAATGAGCAGAGCAGGAATTTTGGAGCTTATCATTCCAGATCTGCCACCAGCTAGCTGTGTGAGACTAGGAGAACCCTTTTACACGTCTGTTTTGTTCACTAAGAAAAGGTGCAAGTTGATCCTGCTGTCCATGCCAGGCCCAGCAGAGCGCAGTTGGTTCTCGGGTGAAGCCTCCTGACTCTTTCCTGAGCAGTGAGGATGTTAACCATGTGGTTTTTCTGTCCTTATGTCCTGTTCTGGGCAGGGAAAGGTCTAACCTGGAAAATGCAGTATGCAGGAGTGGCTGATTAGCAAATCCCTGTCATGTGTGTGAGGTTGCAGCAGAAGGCAGATTGCTGTTGCTGACTGTGCACTCCTGTGGCAGGTGAGGGTGGCCAGGCATTAAAGGTAGAACTGTAAATTGCACAGTAGGCAGGAAAGGACCAGAGAGAGGTGTGATTTGGGGTGTGATTTTGTATTCCTGGTGTTTCTCCGTCGTTTATGAATTGTTGATTTTTTGCTGTGAGTGATGGGATGCTAGCAAAGAGTCTGGGGATTCCCTCTGTGGCCTGGTGCCAGCGAGATCATGGAAGGTCAGCTTGGGTAAAGGCTCATTAGGGAGCTTGACAAGCACAGAAATACTGCTTAAATGGAAATTTCAGTGTTAGGGAGTTTGGTTGGTTCTTTCTTCTGTTTGAAATACAGCTGTTGTTAGAGATGTTTCAGCCAGACCTGCTCGCCGTTGTCCCTGACATGGGAACGGCTGAAGCTTCACAGATCCCTTGCAAACCTTTTGACTTCCAGTTTAAATGAACTCATTATGTTTCAGCTTGGCAGCAATAAGAGGAACAAAGGGGAAGAGGGAAAAATCTCGGAGTTAAAAGAGATTTCAAAAACACCTTAGGAAATGTTCCCAGCCAACCACAAACCCTCCCTGGGGATCCTATCCACATATTAAAGCTCCAGCTGCGTATATCAAACAGCTGAAAAAGGAAAACTTGGCCTCTGCAATGCTTGGATGGAGAGTAGGTAGTTGTGGTGGAGTACCAGAGAGCCTCGTCCTGTGCAGGAAAGGCCACCCCGCACAGGGCTGACCTGTCACGAGCCAGGAAGCCTTTCAGGAAACTCATCAGAAGATGGATTAGTTGGGGATGGTAATGCCTTCCCCAGGCATCATCCAAGGGTGTGCTGCTTTACAGATGATTTCTTTCTCCGTGGCTGGGGCAAAAATACTCTGCTTCGCTGATCAGTGGAGCCTTGCAGTGGGAAAAGCACGAAGTGTGTCCTGTTTTCATGGCTATGGCACAGTGTCAGCATGTGCTTTGGGAAGAGTGTTGGCTGTGTGGGATCCAGGGCTCTATCCCAGACCCCGCAGACATCTGCACAGTGGGCCAGGGAAAAGTCAGGCGTGGACAGGGAAGAGGGAAAATGTGCTTCCCTGCCTGGCACGTGCCAGAGTGCTGGCAGGGGCTAACTCCTTGCACCAGGATGTTCCTGCTCTGGTTCAGTTAACACTGGGCAGGGAACTTCCCTCCATCCAGTCACTCTGTACAAATGGTGGTGACTTTGAGTAGTTCTGGGGGGTCAAATGCTGCTCTCAGTCTCAACACTAAATTATGGCATTGACAGCAAGCTGAAGTGTACATCCCAGATTTCCATCAGAGTAACCAAGCACTGGGATGGGTCAGATCCTCTGTCCTTCAGTGCCTGAGCTGTATTCCACATCCAGGTCCCCTCCAAGGAGTCCAGACCTCTGAAGCTGTCTTATTCCCAGCTTGCACGGTTGCCCTAGAAACCAGCCAACCCTGTATGTTAAAGGCTTCAGGTGGATTAAAGCAGTCAGCAGAAAAACTTCCCTTGGTTTTGGTTTGCTCTGGCTGAGCCAAATTACAATAGGGAAATTCTCAGCAGAGAGCTGAATAAAATCAGGACTTTTGGAGGCAGGAGCGAGGCATTTAACAAAAATAATTTGGTTTTCCATAAAAGCTTTGTGGTTTGAGTCCCATAAAATCAGGTTTGAAGGGTTTTTATTGGGGTTTGGAAGGGGTGGGATGGTTTCTGGTGTGATGCTGAGCCTGGTGGAAATGAGAGAAAGTATTTCAGTCTGTGAGTGTGGAAGGCAGTCCCTCGGTTCGGCGCTGCCTTGCCATCTCATGAGTCACTTCACCCCCCTGCACCTCCGTGCTGCTCAGTGGAGTGATGAGGTGATGCCTGTGCTGTGAGAGGATTAGTCAGCTCTTCGCAGCAGTTTTGGGGAATCTCGTGGAAAGGAGCCTTAGAAGTGGAACAGTTGGGTATTTGTGATCCAAATACTTTGTCGCTTCTTGCCCAGTTCCCAATTTGCAGCTGCCAGCAGCTGCTGCGTGCCCTCGTGCAGAGCACAGCCATCCATCATTTTGGAGCTGGATTTGTGGAGGAATGCAGGGATGCACTAATCCTGGCCAGCACCAGGCTGTTGCCCTCCTGGTTGGGTGACCCTGGTCTTCTTGCTGGGCTCTGTGTCCAGGTGGTTGGCAGAGATGTGCTGGGTCACTCTGGTCACTGCTGTTACACGACAGGTTTCTGTTTTGTTGTGTCAATTATCATGGAACCATGACATCTTGGGGTTGGAGGAGAGCTTTGAAGGTCACGCAGTCTGACCCCAATTATGCAGTGTTCCTCTGGGGCTTGAACAGTGGGACCTGGAAGGTGACTGGGGCTGAGAAGAGGGGGTCTGAGTTACCCAGAGCTAGGGCAGGGAGATGTGGCTTCCTCCAGCTGTGCTGTCTGTTGGAAGGGGATGTTTGGGTCCATGACCCAGAAACATTCCTGTTTTCCAGCTCGGGAGCTTCTGTGCCTCCTTCAGGAAAGGGCCAGAGGGCCAGAGCTGGCAGGCTCCTCTACCCAGGAGTGCTTTCCTCTCCTGTTTGCTGCTGGGAACTAACAGTGCAGGGAAATAAAGCAGATACCATATCTGGCCGTGTTTGTCAAGTTCCACAAAATAGCCGGTGAGGATTTTCCTGAGTGAAGAGCTGTGGCTTCCAGTGTCATTAATTAATATTCAGCTGCTCTTTGGTGATATTTTGCTTTGCTAAACCTTCCTTAGAAATGTGGCTATGGTTGTTCTGTCAGGGCCCATAGCAGAGGTGCTGTCAATCCCTAGTGTTGGGTGCCTGGCAGTATCTGTGCAATATTTTACTTTTTGGCCAGGCCATAAGAGGCACTTTCACGTGGCTGGTTATTGAGTGTTGGTGCCAGATTTAGGGCTGTGCCATCCTGTAGGACAGCGGTCATTCCTGTAATGGATCTCCTCCTGTTCAACTGTGCCATGGTTCTAGCAGAGCCCAGGGATGGCCAGCAGTGGTGCTGGGGCTGTTTCAAGTGTCTCTGGGGTTTTGCTGTGATTTAGGGCTGTGTTTGTTTCAAAAGCCTTCTTACAGTTCGTTGTTGTTGATGTTTGCACCCTGCTGAGGGTGATACTGCTCCTGGTGTTCCTGGTTTGGAGGTGTTTGTGGTTACCTTCAAAAGCTGATACTGAAGGAATCTAGAGAGAAGGTGCAAGGGCTTCCACGTGCCCTGAAAAAATGTAGCCTTGGGTCACTACAGAAAAGCTTTCCTGCAGATCTTGCCTGCAACTAATTCCAGTAATTATTTCTTTACCAGGGCCCCGTGTGAGTAGCTCTGCGCTCATGCTGGATTACAGCAGCACGGATCCAATTCCACTTGTGGGGTTTTCCATATTGTGTTTGTCATATGGCCTGTCCCCTGGAAGGGCTGGGGCTGCTGGCAGCAGCAGATGCCAGTTTTAATCAGAGCTTTTCATTGCAATCCCAACTTGTAGTGTGTTTGGGATGAGGAGTATTCCTCACCCCGTGAACTTCCTGAGGGCAGCCCTGAGCACAGGTGAGGGGGTCAGGAATTGTGGCCTCTTACCTGGGGCTTTTTCCTTTCTTTCCTTTCCTTTTTGCCCACTGCTGTGGGCAGTGGCAGCTGTGCACCATTGGGCAGGAGGGAGGTGGAGGGGACACTCTCCTTGCCCAGGCATCAGCAGAGGCATCTTGGTGATGGAATCAATATCCTGGAGCTATGAGAAAGAGGAAAGAGAGTGTCTGGAGGCAGAAAGGAGAAAGAATTTTTTTTCTTTTTTTTTTGTTTGCTGCCTGGGTTGCAGGAGGGGCAAGGCTTGGGCTGTGCTGAGGGCAGCAGGGCTGTGGCTCTGCACAGGGGTTACAGAGGCTGCCTGGGCTTGAGCAGAGCCCCCCAAACACGAGCTGACCCCTGTCCTGGGCTGCTGTGCTTTAACCAGCACACAGGAGTAGAAGTGAACTGTGCTGCCCCTTCTTGCAGAACAATGGGATTGGTTTGCCATACTCCTCAGCAAGTCTCTTCTCAACCCTTTTACCCTGTAATAATCTTTTCTGTCAGGTTGATGTGGAGTGGTAACTGGGGGAAGGAAATGAGCTGCATTTTGAATGTCTCGTGTGTCCAGGTTTTGTGTCTTCAGCTGTAGAGTAAAAGGGATGCCTATCAACCCAGGGGGCATCCAATGGAATTAGCAGTGGCTCGGAGCTGACAGGAGGCAGCACTGGAAGGTACTGGTGCATGCACTATTTTCTGCCAGGCCTGATTTGTGCCTTGGCACCTCAGTCTGCTTTCAGAGGGGCACAACTGCCTTGCTGCACATGATTCCTTGCCTTTGCCTTCCCTCTGCATCCACTGTGCTTCCTGGTAAGCCAGATGCATTGGATGTACAGTGGTCCCAGCTTGCAGGCTTTTAAAGCCTCTAAAAACTCAGGCTGTTTTGGAGAACAGAGCAGGAGATTGCCAAGCACCGTGGTGTTGTCATCTTGTTTTCTCTGAGATGTGCCTGCATCTCACCTGTGTGACAGTGAAGTCTGCTGCTGCCCCCTGTGCTTTAGGAAATCCAGTTTAGCCCCAGAGATGCCGGCAGCAGTGTGTAGATAAAACGTTGTACAGCTTTTCCTTCCTTCCTTCACCAACAAAGCCTGTCTGAGTCAGGACCTGTTTGCTTACTGCTCTGCTCTTGTGTGGGATTTCATGACTGTGCTCGCTGTGGTTTGTCCTCCACTTCCCTGGGCGGGGCTGAGAGGGGTGTAGGGCCCAAGGAAGAGCACTGGGTATGAGACTGTGAGTAGAAAGGTGCTGCTGTGGAGAGTCCCCTGAGGCACGTGGGGCTGGGCAGGCCGCGGCAGAGCTGCCGGCTGCCGTGCTAGTACTGCTGCTCCTCGGATGGTGCTGGAGTGCTCTGCAGGGCCCTGCCACCCAGCAGGTTGTTAGCATGCACAGGCGTGCCTTGCGTGCCTCTCAGCAATCCCCTTTTCCCAGACCACTGCAGCCACAGGATTCATTCACCGTTCCGTGCCCCCTTCCCCAAGGTCTGCACAGCAGCCAAGCGCCGCAGCCGCGCGCCCCAAAGCCTGGCAGTGCGTGGTGTTGTGTTGTGCCCTCGGTCTTCTGCAAACATCCCGAGTTTCCCCTGCTGAAAGGACTTCCAGCTGCTGTGCACGCTTGTCTCTGGATCCCTGCTGGATCCTCGCCCTGGTTCTGAGCAGTAACCAGGCAGAGAGAAGCGCTGTGCTTGGGCCTCTGCGTAGCTGGAATGACACCTGGAAACAACACCCTCTGAGACTGCATTGGGGTGCAGAGGGTCCCTTAGCAGGTGTGCCCCTGAAATGGTTCATGCAAGGGAGATGAGAGGCCTTTTTAAGACTGTTTGCAGATTATTGACGGCGGGGAAGTGTAATAGTTATGCAAAGGTTATGCCACCAAGGGAAACGTGGTATTTAGCTGTATGACTGCCACTGAAATCCATTGCCCTTCTGGCTAAACCTCCTCAAAGCTCTTTGAAAGTGTCTGGCATGTGTTCCCCGAATGTGACACAGTGGTGCATAGGTCAGCAGAGGAAATTAGCCTGGATCATTGTGTGGCTGAGGGAAGCCTCCTCCTGACAGGATGAATCACTGGGAGCAGCTCACAGCCTGACTGGCTCACTGCAGCTGGTTCTGGTGTGTCCCCTCTGTGTCCCTGCTCACAGCTGGCTGGCTCACTGCAGCTGGTTCTGGTGTGTCCCTGCTCACAACCCCAGCTAGTTTGTGTTCTTCACTGGGCTTGCCTGGCTGTTCCTGCTGCCTGTGCCTTTGCCCGGCCTTGGGCTCAGCATCCTCAGTGGTACAGTGCTTTTCTGTAGCCTGATGAAATGCAAGGAGATGCTTGCCATCCTCTCTGGCTTTGCTTTAAACGTGTTTTGTCTCCTTGCAGCCATTAAAACTAAAAGCACTAAATCCACTTGCACGTGTTGTGCAAGTGGATTTTCCCTATATTAATGCTTTCAGGGGCTCTGAGCCACTTCCTACTGCAGCATATACGTGCATTGTTATGAAGTGGAATTGGACTGTGAATTTGCAATATGGCATGGCTGAAGTTTAAGCATTTGCATTTTCCCCGTGGCTCAGGAAGATCCCAGTCATAGCTGAGGAGTAAGTTTCCAGAGCACATCATAGGGCACTGCCCTCCTCAGGTGTTTGTGCAGCAGGCAACAAGGGATGGTCTCGGTTTTAGTGAGCTGCCTTTGTAAGCTGTGCACGTTGGGATGGGATGGGATTGATGGATTTCATGTAAGATGGGGCACAGGCAGCAGCACACAGTAAATTCTTCGGCCTAGCAGCTGGAGGGGGTTGATGCCCTGTGTGGGAGCCTGTCCTGGAACCAGTGGGGTGCAGGTGGGTCCCTCATCCCAGGAGTGCATCCGCAGCTGCCAGAGAAAGAAGGATGTTGTAGCGTCACGGGTGGGGCTCCCGTGAGCGGTAGACACTCTAAGGAAAACCCAGAGCTCACAAATGTATGATGTGCTGACAGATGAGGCAGAGATGGGTCTTTGTATGGTCTTCGGTGAACTTGGTTTATTGGTAGAAGGGTCCAAGGTAAAGGGCTGAGGAGGGTGCAGGGATGAGGCAGGGTGCCAGAGGAGTCCAGGGACAAAGAGGAGGACAGGGCGGAGGGCACAGGGTTTTATAGGGGGTAGCAGGGGCAGAGCTGAGGGCTAGGACCCAAGGAGTACAAAGGAAAGTGGTGCATAGGTGAGGTTGCAGATCAGGTCAACCAATAGGGAAGGAGGGGCAGAGGATTATGACAAACTGGGGCCAATGGAAGAACAAGGAAGGGAGAACATTCTGGGGTACAGCTATATGTGGGGAAAAGGGGTTAACCACGGTGAACAGGCCAACGGGCCAATGGGGATACATAAATCAACATATGCTTGCAGAGGTCTATGGGAAAGGCAAACCTCTCACCATAACCTGAGTCTACTTGTGGCTGACCATCCACGGCCGGGGAGTTGCCCTCCTGACCACAGGCCCTTGGACTTCCAAAACTCCCCCTTTTTGTTTCACTTGAAAGGTGCTCACCGCAGGTCTTTGCAGACATTTTATAAAACACGATAACAAGGACAACGTAACAAAAATAGCAAGTAAGGCTAAAAGAACAATCTTGATTAAAGGAAAAGGCCAGCCCCTGAGCCCCCAGCCGTTGAGAAGGCTGCTCAGCAAGTTCTCGTCAGTCTCTTGCTTGATGCTGTGGACTTGCTCTTTCAAGTACTGGATGCTTGGATGGATGGACTCACTGTGGGATGTTAGACTGAAGCAACACAGGCCTTTGGACTCCTGACAGCCGTGTCCATGGGTGAGGAGGAGAAAAATCAATTGGGCAATTCCGTAGCGTTGCATGACTAGTGATGTCTGAGTCGGCTAAAAGATCATTCAGAGCGGCCGACGTTGCGTACAGGATGTGAGCTCATGGCCCTGGTCTGCACGTGTGCTTCTTCTTCAGGAATCTCTGGAGTTTCCTCCCTGAGAATCTTCATGCAGTGGGGGATTCTTCTGCAGCTCCAGCCCTGCCGAGAGCAGGCAGGGGCTGTACAAAATGTCTGTCATGTCTGGCTTCCTCAGGGATCAGCTCTTCACACAAAGAGACTTTCCTTGAGGATAGGAATACTGCCCTCTTGTTTTTCCATCTTGGGAGGCAGGAGGAGGGACAGGGTGACGAGGTGGGTGATACTTGATGTGAAAGTGGAAGGTATTAAGTAAGGCACTGACAGGGCAACATCTCTGGGGTGCTCTTTTTCTGTCACCAGCTGTAGCTGTAACATCAACAATGTCAGCACCACCCTGACAAGCTGACCTTTCGATGACGCAGGATTTTGCTGTAGAAAACAGAGCTAGGGGGGGTTGCAAGAGGAGAAATAGTTTAAAAGCCCTCACAGATTGCTGTGTCGTGGTCCCCTTCCTGCCAGCTGGCCTGTCCATCCTCAACTTCCTGCTGGCTGGTGGCACCTCCAAAACCAGGACTACACCCTTCCTTCTCCTCTGGCAGGTCTGAAGCTGTGGAGGAGCACCAGAGTGGGGTTCTGGGGTGCTCAGTGAAGGAGAGGCTAGTGGCACTTCCTCTAAATGCTTCTCATTTGTTGCCCAGTAAATGTACGCTCTTCCAGAGTAATGAAGTTGTAAGTGTATCCTCTGGAATTGATTGAAAGAGTAGTTTGCCATTGTAAAGTATAATCCCCCTTTAAAGACTCTCTCATTTGAAAAGATAATCTTATTTTAAGACTCTGGATATTACCAAGGCAAGGCTTCCATTTAGGGAGGAAGGGGAGGAAAAGAATATAATTGGGATAAAAAAGAAAATGAAAGTGGAGCCTAGCAGTACCTTCATAAAACAGATGGTCCTTTCTCCAGCCACATGTAAAAGAGTCCTGCCTGTGTGGGGATTTAGATGTAATTACAGCTGCCCTTGGAGCTCCCTCTGATTGTTTGGAAGAACAAATTCTCGGGGATCCACTGAAATCAAACCACACTGTTTTTGTGTCCAGCTTTCTCTTGTCATGTGAGGGAGGTGAGGGGGTTCCTCCTTTCTCTCTGCTTCTCCTTTCTCCCAGCAGACAGCAATGAATGCTTTTTCCATGTCAGCATAGAAAGTGTATAAAAGTTTGCATATATAAAATACACGAAAAACTTAAACCATCACAGAGAGGAGCTATTCTTTCACTTCTGCATTCTGATTGATCCTTTAAGGTCAAGTGATTGTGGTAGGAGGCTGTGAGTGGGGCGTGAAAGGAGCTGCCATTGATGATGTCCCAGTCAGCACTGTCACCAGCCAAGGGGCTGTGGCCACACGAGTGTCACTGTTGCTGATCTGCAGCCCTGCAGTGAGCAGGGAGTGCTGCCTGTGTCCAGTGGCCACTGCCACTGAGGAGCTGGGACTCTCCAGCGGGCTCTGCTGAGAGCATCCAGGGGCCTGAAGGGAGGAGGGATCGCTGTAGGTGTGGTCTGGGGCACAGCTGGTGGAGAGGAGTCCCAGCTTTGGGACAGAACTTCCTGGCAGCCTTGTGCAGTCAAGCTCCACAGAGCTGGCCTCATCCACATCATAATCTGGGAACTAATAAGCGTGAGGCATCCAGATGGCAGGAATGATGTGTGTATTGTAGCAAAGCTAATGCTAACGCCCAGTGGTAAGGCAATGTTCCTTGGGTATCAGTAGTGATATTCTGTTCTAAAATGGTAATAAAGGGCACATTTGCTTATTAGTAATGAATGTCAAGCCATTCACCATCATGAAAACATCCTATTTCCACGACTTTGATAAATAGCTGCTGAAGCTCATGAATTTTTAACAGTAGTCCTATATTTAGGGGCTTTCTGTTTCTGGGTGAGATGAAAGGCGCTTCGGAGATGGAGTTCTGGAAGCGCCTTGTCTTCTACAACCACTGGTACCTATTCAAAGCCAGTGTTGTCTTTCTGATGTATGAATAGTATGTTGACATTGATTGATGTGGTTTTTATGCTGGAGATTGGGCTGTAAGCCTGCCTGTCACCATAAAGCAAAATGCATAACTGCAGAGGGACCTGCCGTGTACTTTAATTCATCTGCATGTGCTGCGTGTTCACTTTTCCCCACAGTCATGGAATAAACTGAACTGTATCTTCTTCCGTGTAGGAACCAGCTAGGGGGAAAACAGAAAAGCAAAACAGAAATCTGTCAGTGGGACCCCAGAGGAAAGGGCAGGACCCATCTCTGCCTTGTGACACAGGACAGAGCAAAGCCTGGATATGGGTTTTCCAAAGATCTGGACCCTGATGGTGCTCACTCTCTGGCTTGGTCCCCTGAGCAGCATTGAGCTCCTCTGTCAGGGACACTCTCCTGGACAAAATGAGAGCAAGGAAGAAGAGTGGCACTATATAGATAATTACAAAGGAGATAAAAATCTCTTGAGCTTCCTGTGCGGTTCAGGGGCTGAGGTGTGGGGAACATAAGGCATGCACTCTGTCAGGGCTGTGCTGGAGAGCCAGAACCCCCAGTTTCACTGACCTCAGCCCTCTGAGGGCACTGATTCCAAAGGGTGTTTTGACAGCCTTGCTGCTGGAGTCACATTGCAGCAGATTGAAGTCAATTGGAGGTCCTTAGTCAGTGCTAATTGCTAGAAAGCAATTAGTTTGTTTAGACAGGGCTGTGGTGGTTCCCATCCATGGAGGATCTTGCTTGCTGCATCTTTCCACAGCCATCCCCAGTTTCCAGGTGACTCTTCTCAGCAGAGTGGTGTGCAGCTGCCCCGACTCTTTTTAGAAATAAGGTGATTCATCCCATTTCTTGGGACAGCATGTGTCTCAGTCTTCTCTGAGATGGTCATTGCCAAGTGCATGATGAATGCATGTAACACTGAGAAAATAGGTGAAATCTCAGCCTGGAGTAAGGGAATTGCTGGTGGCAGGATAATTAGTAGGCTGAGAAACCTCCCAGTTGAACCTGAACGTGATGAACTTCACAGGGCAGTAGCTGAAAAATTGGATTAAATAATGCCCAGACCATTAGCAGGTAACTCTGGGGTCCTGTCAGGTGTGCAGGTGGTGTGAGCTGAGGGTCCGAGGTACTCTTGGAGGAGCAGAGTGGTGTTCAGAAATCCCAATGAACTGAAAAAGGGGCTTGAGAGGATGTGGTGGCACGGAAGGGGCACAAGTAAGTGCCCTGTGCTGTGGGTTTCAGCCTGGCAGAGAGCTGACTGCAGCTTGGAAAAGGCTGGCTATCATCCTGAGAGATGTGCTGCTTTGTCATCTGAAACTCCCTCCCATGCTAATGTTTACACCCCGAAGAATTCCCTTCTAATCTACTGTCATTGCTCTATCAAAGTAAAGGATTGCTCTAATTTCCCTTTTATAGATGCTTTAGGTAGGTGTAGCATTTTAACCTTGCAGTCTTGGAATGGAAATTTTCCCTGCCAGTTTTATATGCAAAGAGCAAAATGCTGTGTCTGAAGTATGGAACTCTCTCTGATTTGCTAAATATAATTTACACAAGATTTAAGTGCCTGAGCACTTTAAGCACCTTGTGTTGGGGTGGAAATGGAAAAGGAAAATTGCTTCTGTTGTGGCTGATATGGGAAGGGACCAGATGACCTGTGTGTCATTTAAGCTTAAATGGAAAATCCTAACATGCTCTGGGGTCCTGTCCTGTGCTCCCCAGGTTGTCAGGACAGGGGCTTCCTGTCATGGCAGGGCTACCCTGCCTTTCAAACCAACTCTTGGTGGAGGACATAGGCCATGTGTCCTCATTATCCAGAATTAATCTCCAAATAATGGTAAACACTGATTATATCAAAGTAAGAAAATAGCTAATGGGATGCCTAATGTAAAATAACAGAGAGATTGTAATAGCTTTAAGCATTTATACATTCAGGGGAGCTTAAAGTATTAGAGCTGCTCTGCAGATGAGCCTGGACAGTTCAAATGTTGGAATTCAATTGCAGGCAGTAAATCCCTGCCCTGATGGCTTGTGGGAGGCAGAGCCCATGGCAGCCTCCAGGCTGGGAGGGCTGGGGTGGCCCAGAGCAGAGCCTGCTTTGGCAGGAGGGCAGTGCTGGGCTGGGGGCTGGACTCTGTGACTTTTGAGGGCTTTTCCAGCCTAAAGGGTTCTGTGACTCTAGGGTCTCTGTCCCCCTCACACCCTCCTCTGGCCCAAGGTGCTGTCCCTGTGCCACATTCCAGGTGCTCACAAGGGCATCACCCTGCTGCTTGCCCGGCAGGGCTGGCTTTGGCTGGCCCATGTTGAAGCTGCCTCTATTCCTGGACCACGTGATTAAGCCACAACTTTAAAAATGTTTTTGGCAAAATCCAAAAGTTTGATTCTTTGCAGGAGGTTGGTTTTTTTTTGTTTGTTTGTTTTTTGGGGTTTTTTTAATGCGTCAGTCCAGGTTCCCAGCCACCCCTATAATGGGGCTAAGACTGAAGCAGACAGGGGAGTTTGCTCCCCTCCTTTGAACTCATGGCATCCCTGCATCCAGTACTTTGGATGCTGAGAGATTAAAAAGTCCCTCCTTTTCCCCCCACCAAGAAAAGAAGAGAGGTGACAGCAGCATCTCTTCCTTTCCAGGTGGCTTTATAGAAGTGCTTCTTGTAAAATTGTCTTTTTTGGTTAGTCTGCCCATGGATATGAACACAATATAAATATTTGTTCCCCAAAATAAAGCTAATGAAAGAAGGACTGTATTCCATTCCAAATCAAAAGAAGTCCGGGAACTCCAGAATAGCTGTAATTAAGCCAGTAAATTATTGGGAATTTCTGGCAGTTTGTGTGAGGACAGGAGCCAGCCAGGGATTTGTTCTTTTCTTGCTGTGGTTTTGCTAAGAACCTTCCTTGTGCCAGCTATTTCTGACCAGAGTGTGTGGCTGATAATGGATCACTTTGCAGAAGCACTGCATTTGTCAAGGGAAACATCTTGATCCAACACCAGCTGTGCTTAGGTCTGTAAAAGTTGTACCACTGGCTGTTCTGCTGATAGCTCCCTGGGCTGCCTCTCACAGGGAGCAATTGCTGCTCAGTGTGGGGGACAGGGGCACAGTGCAGAGCAAAATCTACCACAGAATCCCAGAAAGGTTTGGGTTGGAAGGGACATTAAAGCCCATCCAGTGCCACCCCCTGCCATGGGCAGGGACATCTTCCACTATCCCAGGGTGCTCCAAGCTCTATTTAACCCAACCTTGGACACTTCCAGGGATGGGGCAGCCACAGCTTCTCTGGGCAGCCCGTTCCAGGGCCTGGCCACCCTCACAGGGAAGAATTTCTTCCCAATATCCAATCTACCCCTGCCCTCTGTCAGTTTAAGCATATATGTGTGTGTGTGTATGTGTGTGTGTGCATAATATATATTTAAGCAGCTTAACTATAGCATGGTCAAGTGAAACACGGGAATATAAAAGCTCAAAGATCCTGGGAAACAATTGCCAGATTCTTGCTGTGACAGAAATTAGTTCTTGTAGTGAACAAAGGAAAGTATAACCTTCTCTTTAAAGGTCACTTGCTGCTGTTATTTGGCTTAAACTCTCTCTGAACCATATGCTGTTGCATATTATTTATTATTTCTGATTTCTCCCACATTTATGTTGAGATGTATTTGATTGTTGTCCTTGGATCTCGATGCGCCTCTGACCTTGCAAGTGTCTCATTTGCACTGAAGCCAAGGCAGAACCTTTTTGACTTCCAAGGGCTCTGCTTATGTTTAGGGGTTTGTTCCTTCAAGACTTTACTTCCTGCAGTGGAGGAAAGCGTCAGGAGAGTGTGTGTGCAGCTGGCATAGAGAAAGAGCCCCGTGATGGAGCAGGACTTGAGCCTGGGGGCAGTGTCACTCAGCACCCAGCCAGGAGACCACACAGTATGGGGTGTGCAGGACTGGGCACTTCACATGCCTCTTTCAAAGGAAATGCATTTTGCAATTTCTGCGCAATTCTGAACATCTGAACTTCTGGAGAATTGGCAGCCGGATGCGCATGGAATGACAAGCAGCTCAGCTGTTGGGGATGCCCACAGAACCGTGCGTGTTGTAGCTGTGTGCATGTTTACACCTGGGTGTAAACATGCCCAATCCCACAAGCCTGGCCAGAGCCACCCTTCTTGGGATTGGTGCTGCGAGGTACTGTGGGGCTTCCCAGCTGCTCTGTGGGTGGAGGGCCCTGGGAGCTGCTCTGCCGGCTGCTTTCAGGCTGTGATTTCTCTGGAGTGCTTCCTCCAGAGTAGCAGGGAGTAATGTTTGTTCTCACTTCCCATGTAAATGAGCTGCCTGTTCTGAATTCCCCGTGGTGCACGGGGTTCACCATCTCATATTTCTCCATCTCCTCCCTCCTTTCTTTCCCCCAGCCCATGCAGAACTTACTCAGTATAAACGCATTCTCATTCTCCTCTCCCATTCTATTCACACCACACCTGCTCCGTCTGGCTCATCCCAGCAAGAGGTACTTGTGAACAGGTTCCTGGCCAGGCTCAGTAACTTCAGCAGGGGTGCTCCCACCACTCTGCCTCTTGCTGCCACCTCTGTTGGATGACTTCTGTCTGTCCCCCCAGGGGCCAGGCACAGAGCCTGGAAAAGCCACTGCAAGGTGTGGGATGGTGTCTCTGGGCGTGCTGCATCATTTACTGTGGGTTCTGTGCCCCACGCTGCTTTAGCTGCTGGTTTGCAGCAGTTAAATGGAGACAGGAGTGAAACATTAGCAAAATGTTTTATTATTCATGTATCACCATAGTTTGGCTCTCTTTGCATTTTAGCTCATGCCACTGCAATGCAAACACCATTTTCACTTGGTAGACAGTAAAACATTATTATATATAGAGATAAAAATAGATTCTCTCCCTTCAGAGAGAATTTCACTGATGTCATTGATTTTAAAGGCAGCTAAAGATGTTCACAGTCCCTTGCCTGTGCCGTGTGATTTAAATCTTTCCCCCTGGGAGCAATGTTTGATGGGCTGCGTGTGCCCGAGCTGGTCTCCAGGCAGTGGGAGCTGTGAGGCTGCACAGATCCAGCAGTTCCTGAGCCTTCTCACCTCCTGCACTTGCAGGTTCACCCTGGCAGGTCCCTGCTCCCTGTGAGGGAGGGACAGCAGGGAGGCAGAGCTGGTGCTGTCCAGGGGTGCTGCTGGAGGTCAGGGAATTGGGTGAAACACTCCGCAGGCAGGTGCTGAATGTGATATTGTTGTTTACCCTGAACCCAGCAGCAATCTTGAGCTTGAGTTTAAAACAGTGATTCTGAGTGTACAGGGAGAAAGGTAACTAACTGCTTTAAAGTTTACTTTTGTTTCCCTGTGTGAAAAGCTATCAGCATGGATGCAAAAGACGTTGTCTAGGTTCATGTCACAAGGTCTGCTCCACTAACATCTGTCTCCATCATAGGTGACAACAGCAGAATTTGCAGAGAAAGACTTGTGGGGACAGCATGAGAAAATGAACCACGGTGGTAAATTTGTGAGTTTTCTGTGCTGGTAACTCATTGGCCAGGCTGAACATCTTTCATCCCTTATAGCCGTGGGAGATTTCCCAAGAGTTTTCTTGTCTCCCAAGTAGATACACTGGCTAGCAATATAAAGACTTCTTAAAAAAATCAGTGGATGTTGCAGCATTTAGAACTATTGATCCAGTACAGTGCTGGGTTTTTTGAAAAGTAATCCTTTTGGAGAAGTGGGAACATTACATGTGAGAGGGAAAGGAGTAGCTGGGAAGAGGGTTGTGAAAAGTGCCACCCCCCGAGGAGTGGTACAGCAGCACCTTCCCTGCACACCTGGCCTGGGCAGAGACAGGTTTGTGTTGTGCTAGCCAATGCAGAACCTTCTGCAAGTCACCTGTGGCCAGGTCTGAACAGGGTTCCAATTTTACAGAATTGCACACTGATTGAGAATAACGGGACAAGAGTTAATTCCAGCTCATTGTATTATGACTAAAATAATTTTCTCCTGGCAGGTGTAGATCCAGAATTTTCCTCTGAATCTGGCCATACCCTTGCAATGGTGTCTCCAAAAGGTGTGGGCTCCCTGTGCTGCACAGCAGCCACTGCCTGTCAGAACACCTGGAGTCAAGTGCAAAAAAAGAGCACAGCTTCTCACACCTACTGCTCATCTGTAATATTTAGCTCCCATTCCAAGGCCAATCCATACCTTGCTAATGGCCATCTAATTCCAATTACTTCCAAATGCAAATAATCCTAATATTCATTCACAGTTCTACAAGTTGTCCCAGTGCAAGGTAGAACTGCACCCATGGAAGGAGTGTTGTGTTGAGCTGCAGGCTTCAGCCCTCGGTTTTCTGGGAATGTGACCCTCAGGAACTGAAAACTGAGACTGAGTTGTGTATGTCCAAGGGCTGGAACCTCCTGGGAATGCACTGGGAATGCGCTGGGTGCTGGACTGCTCCCAGAATTGTGCCTAATGCCCACAATGCAGGAGGTGACTGGGGAGGTGCTGAGCTCTGTGAAGATCCTGCCTTTCTGCTGGTCCAGGCTGATACCTGCCAAGTCTTCAGGACCAGAGTGGATTATTAGGCAGAAGTCTTTTATTCTTTGAGTTTAGGTTCGTTGGCAGGGTGGTAGGGTTTTTTTCTGTGCAATCAAAATAAACCTGGCAAAATCTGCACCTATTTTCTGTACAAAGGCTGGGGACTCTTTTAGCGAAATAACAAACTGTCTGAGCTTTTATAACCCCCTAAATAGGGCAGCTGTTGTTGGAGTGGTGTTCCAGCAGCACCCTTTATTTCTTCTTGGAAAGGAGCTCCTGTGTTTTGCAAAGCTCTCCTCTTATCTGTACTCATCTGCACCTCATGCAGCTAATAAAAATGCAGCAGATTTCAAATTTGCATACATTAGTTTATAATTGCATGCTTCCAAGTGTAACCCACTAAATGCTTTTGTGTTCGGATGATGCCGTGGAGGATGTGCTGATGGATATCTTGGATTTTCTCTGAAAAGGAGGTGCATTTCCTGCCAGTGTGGGGTGGGAACCTGAACCTGAGGGAGCACTGGGCACTTCTGCTGCACGCAGGAAGGAGGGCCAGGATTCCCAGCCACTGACACTAGAGACAGCTTATGCTATTTTTGTACTGTTTTTCCCCTGTATTTTTGTACTCTTTTACCTTAGGTGCACTTCGGGCTCCTTGAACTTCCCAGAGACTCTTAATAAAGGGATTGGATTTTTATCATCTGTCTGTAATGAATGTAAAATCTCAGAGGCAGCTGCAGGAGGAGGGGAAGCACACACACGTGTATTAGCAAACCATTTTGCATATTGCTGCAGGCAGACGTCCCTGTGTTCCCTTCACTTGTGGAACAGGGAATGCTCAGGAACATTCCTTAAAGCTGTGATGGAAATATTGGGCTTTCACATAATGATGTTTTGCTGAGGAAGGATGAATCCTTTCCACCTTCACTGTCTTCCCAGCTTCCATAGTGTTTTGTGTTGCTTGTTGGGGTTTTTCTCACTCCTGTCCTTGTGCTGGTACCTCCCTGACTACTTCCTGCACACCTAAGGGTGTTTCTGGCAACCTTTAGCAGCTCTAGCACAGCACATGTGCTGGGATGGGAGGGGAAGGCAGCCTGGAGGATCTAGTTCTGCCTCGAATGAAGTAGTCACAGGTCCTGACTGATGATAAAAAGTCTCAGGCATCACTGGTTCTCATAAAGGAGAAGGGTATTGCTGTGTTCCTCCGTTACAGATATTTTAAAGATGCCATCTGTACTGCTCCAGTGGCTCCTGCTCGTTTGTTAGGACTCATTATAGAATTTACCAATCCATAAGAATACAATTAACAGTAATAACTTGAGCCTTTAGGCAAAAGACTATATGTAAAAAAGAGTGTTTTCTTCCTCAGGTGCAGTGCCTGGGTAGAGCTGTTGCTTGCATGAGGAACAAAATTAAAATGCAGCTGCCTTTTGCTCAGTTATTGCTTCAGAGGCAGCAAAACCGGGAGAGTGAGCCGGATTGTTTTTCCCTTTAATCTTCTGTGCAATTGCTAATTAAGTTCCTATTGCTGGAGCTTTATTAATGCTAAAGATGTGAAAGGCAGAAAGAACCTGCTAAAGATGTGAAAGGCAGTTTGATTTTTTCCAGCTGACGGCTGAATGTGAAGAACTGACCATTAGCAGAAAGCTGATGTTTCAAAATCTGGAATTACTGAGAAGCACTTGAATGCTAGAGCATCATCTTCACACTGGCTTTTTGGTTTATAACCCAAAGCCATTCCTGCAGCCTAATTGGCAGGCTGTCCTTAAGAGTTTTATAATCCAATTAACATCTAGAGCAGTAATAAAGCATTTGAGCAAATGGAGGGAATTTGTCTTTCAGTGACTTGTGACAGTGCATTTGCAGCAAGGGCTGTGAAGTGTGTGGTGTACTCCTCTTGATGGTTCTGTGGATTGTTGGGCAGTGGGAAGGCAGCTGCCAACCCCTCCAGGAGATACTGCACCTGCTCTGGACAGCTCTGACTGCTTCCCTCAAGGAAGGAGGCATGCTGTGCTCTAGAGGGGTGTCTGTCCCCCCTTGGGCATCTTTGGGTTGCAGGGTGGTGCTGGCCACAGAAGGAAATGGCACAGTAAACATTTGGGGAACAAGGTAAGCTGAGCTACAGGGAGGTGAGGCAGAGGCTCTGGCAGGTGGCTGCAGGGCTGGGTTGGGCAGCCTCTTGCTGTGCTACTGAGCAGCACGTGGGGTGGGTGTAAGAAGCTGATTAAACATCTGAGCTTTCTTTCCCCCTCCCCGCTTTTTGCAGCTCTCCATGAATTCCCCAATGACATCTTCACGAACGAGGACAGGAGACATGGAGCTGTGGTCCTGCACGTCCTCTGTGTAAGTGCTGTGACTTTGCCTTTCTTCTCCTGCTGGCATGGACAGGGCCCAGTGTGCTCCAGAGTTCTGACTGAAGTTCTTTTCTCTTCGGTGCATTTTCATCTCCTGTATGGGCTGTGAAGGGATGTGATAGTTCTTTGTTCTTGGGATCTTCTGGTAAAAAGGAGTCAATAATGAAAGGATGGTTTAAACTCACTTCCTGTTTTCATTTCTTCTGTAGACACCGTTAGCATGTCAGGCCATAGGAAAGAGAAAGTCATCTCTGAAAATGGGACAGTTTGGCATCTTTAAGATGAAAACTAAATGTCAGAGAGCTAAAAGATGGAAGAGTTCTGCAAGAAGTAACTCTGGAACACTCTGAAGTGTATGGGATAGAATAATTGACATAGAAATATCCGTGGGATTACATGGATTGGAGAGTTTGCTTTATCAGCTCTATGAGTTATGTTAGAGGCATTCTTAAGTGGCCAAGAAAATACCTGCTCCTAATGAATGTTTGGGAGCTTTTAACAATTTTTAGTCAGCTTAAATGAGCAGTCACCATTAGCTGTGAGAAGTGATTCATGATTTCTTTTTGAGGATAAATTAGATTGTATTGTCTATTTTAATGGGAGCCCTCTGTGTCAGGATTTTATTTTGGCTAAATAGCTGCAGAAATTTGTTGAGTAACGTTGCTATTGACCGTGCCTGGCAAATTCAGGAATCCCAAGTTTCCATGGGAACATTGAGCTTTGAAATGTTTTGGAAACTGAGCACTGGACCCAAGCTGGATTTTATATCACTGACAAGAATACTCCCAAAAATTCATATATGAATTCGGTTCTGAAATTGCTGAATGTGCCTTCAACATGTATCAAAATGGAGTCTGGAGGACTGAACTGTCTAGTTAAGAATAAAAAGAAAAATCTGTTTTTAATGAGAAGTAGAAAAGCATCCACTGTCCCAGCAGAAATGTACTCAATTTCTTCCCTGCTAGCAAACTGCAAGGCAGCTCCCTCGATCCATCAATGCTCCATCATTCTCTGTAGCAGTTTTGTGGACTTAGGAAAATTTACTGACTCCTCTTTGTCTTGTGGTCCCTGAGATGCCAGACCTGGCTGGATTCAGCCTCTCTAGTACTGGTATAGCTGGAGAAAACAGAAAACTGTCAGCATTTAGCAACCTGCCACTAGTCTGGGTTGGAAGGGTGCTCTTTGTACTGGGGTAATGAACCTCCAGTTCTGTTTTTTACCTCTCAGAAATACAGTTACTAAATGTCTGATGAAATCAGAGCAGAAGCAGCACTTTTTTGGGGAAAAGAGGATACAGACACAGAATTTTATTGCCTCCACTGAGGTTTCTTCATGGGTTTGAGGAAATTGGGTGGTAAAAGGGACTCTGTAATGGTAGGGAGAACAATGCAGTGATGAGTAGAGGTCATCACTATGATTCTCATGTTAGTGACCTCCCCTTAAACAGTTTCTATTCATTTCAGTAAAAATGTTGTTCTCTCTCCTCTGCCCCTTTGCCTGTACTTTCATGTTTATTTCTGAAAGATGTCAAGGCAAAGCTGGTTTACCAGAAGCCAGAGGAACGAGACAGAAGCTATCATTAGGACCTCGGGGAAGTGCAGGAGGCTTCCCAGGGCATCTTCTCCCTGTTGTTTAATAAAAGGGGAAAATAGACCCCAGCAAATCTTCACAGTGGGGCTGTGTGAATTACTAAACATGATCTGATGCTTCACCAAGATGAAAATTAATCCCTAAACACTTGAAAAATCTAGGAAAAAACTGGGCAGGTCAGCAATAGTTTTAGGTCTGAACTAAACATGCTTTGGTTTGAAGGAAAAGTGGGCCACTGAGGGCATATTACAGGTTGGAGTCAGGGTGTTTAATTTCTCCTGGATACTTTTTCAGAGCTCAGCAGCTGACTGCTTCACTGCCATTCATTATTTCCATGTCCCCTCTGAGAAGAGGCTGAGCTGCTGAGTAACTCCCCACTAAGTCACTGTTTTGGGATGTTCAGTTTGGCGGGGCCAGGGCCTGGATTTTAAGTCTGGTGCTGTTCCTGCAGCCTGGAAACTCCCCAGCACCCAAGGGCTTCTTTTTGCAATCTTAACATTGTTGTTTGTAGAATCATAGACTGGGTTGGATTGGAAGGAACCTTACACATTATCCTGTTCCAACTCCCCCCTGCTATGGGCTGGGACACCTTCCGCTATCCCAGGTTACTCCAAGCTTTGTCCAGCCTGGCCTTGGACACTTCCAGGGATCCAGGGGCAGCCACAGCTTCTCTGGTAACCTGTGCCAGGGCCTCAGCACCCTCACAGGGAAGAATTTCTTCCTAATACCCAATCTACCCTGCCCTCTGTCAGCATGAGGCCATTCCCCCTTGTTCTGTCACTCCAAGCCCTCGCCAAAGTCCCTCTCCAGCTCTCCTGCAGTCCCTTTGGGTACTGGAAGGCTGTGTAGTTGCTCTCTTAGCCTTTTCCTGGTTTTCATGTTGTTCCAGCTGATGTCCCTGCGCGGATCTTCAGCCCTGCCATGCTCAGGGGCACTGGCACCAGTTACCCCCTCGAGATAGGAGGGAAATGGCTTTGCTGAGAAATTCTCAAGATTTTGTCTGGCAGCTGAGAATGGGGGTTTGGGTCTCTGCAATACCCCGGTGTTTTTGACAGCACAGTGTTGCTTCCCCTTTTCCCAGCCTCCTCCAGCAGATCTGGAGTGCAGTGCCAGGATATGTTGGGTCGCCATTGTGAGGAGCCTGTGCACGGTCAGAGCTGAGCCTGTCCCTGGGCAGAGCTGGGCTCTCTACACTGAGCAGGGTGGAGGAGCAGTGTCTGTGCTCAGCCATCCCTCCTGCTCCTGGCTCGCCACTGCTTCCTGTAGCTATGGGAACGGGGGCTCTAACAGGCACCTGCCTCCCTCCCGCGAGGCGCTCAGGAAATGTAGGTCGCCCTGGACGAGTCCTGTCTTTATCTATTTCTGCATCGGGTCAATACCCAGACACATCTCATTTCTGCAGCACAGAGCTGTCTCTTTAGGGGGTTGATTTCTCTGGTACTTTGGCCATCCATGCTGGTACTGTGGGAGCACTGCTGGGCACACCATGGTACACAAGCTGCTGGCTGGAGTCAACCCGGGCTCTGTGGCTTCCTGCTTTGGTTGGGGTTTTTAAATTTTCCTCCAATGGTGGAGTTTTAGGTGGGTTTGTAATGCAGTCAGAGTTGAGGAAAGCCCTGTGCTTGGTTAATGTGGTTTCAGGGGTGGCCCCTCGCTAGTCCTGCCCCCTGGGGCAGGGGTCTGTGGGGCAACAGCAGGGACAGTCCCCTGGGAAGAAGGCAGGGCTGTAGGGATTGTTGCTTCTACAGGATTGTGCTCTTTTGTGAAAAGCTCCTTTTGCTCAGTAAAGTGAGTTTTAGTTCGAGTATGAAGACTCATACTTCATGGGAAGCTCAAAGGACTGCTGGACAAACATGAAAAATGACCATTTCTGTCCTGTGCAGTGGAACAGGTATTTTGAGTAAGAAACCTAATCACCTTTGATGCAGCGATTGCATGTTTGTTTGTTAGAATCATCATTTTAAAATCAGTCTTAATGTGGCACTTAATCTGGAATTTATAATCCTTTTATGCAGGGCCATTGCATTTTCCTAATTTTTTAATGTCCTTTGGGGGAGGAGGAGTGAGTGTGTTTTTTTAAGCGTGTTGCCTGTCTAAAGACTCCCATATCATCACTTGGAGCCAAGCACAACCGAGTGAAACTGGGACTGAGCCTTATTTTCTGTGTTAAGTCCTCCACGTTGTGCTCTGCTGCCATTGCACAGGCCATGTTCCGTGTCCCCCAACCACTTCCTTAATTCCCAGGGGCAGTTTCAGATGGAACAGCCTTCAGTCCATGCTGCCCTGCTCCTTTCCAGAGCTGCTGCTCCCATGGTGCCTGCGAAGACGGGAGTATGTGCTGAAGGAAAAATCCTTGGGACTCCTTGGTGAAATCTCAGGATGACTTAGGTGAAAGATGATAGCACTTCATCATGCTGAGTGTCTCAGCTGTGCTGTTGGCCCTCTCCTCACGGGACATGCCATGCAGACTGGCCTCCCTGATGCTCCTGCCTTCCTCCCTCTTGCATAAAAAAGCCCCCACTCGTCCCTGGTCTCTTTCCGAGTCTGGCTTGACATTAAATTAAATGTTTTGCTTGTGTTCCTGCTGGCCCATACTCTAAACATTGCTTTGTTTTGTTTGTTTAAAAAGCAAACAAACAAGGCCCACCAAAAAGCCCAAAGAACTTCCAAGGAAGTAACAGTTACTATCCTCATGTGTTCACTGACTGTGGGTAGCTTCCAGTGGCTTAGTCTGTGAACAAGGCTGGGGTTTAGCCAGATACTCCTTTGATTCTGACACTTTACACTTTATTGCACCCAAGTCACTTGAAAGAACTTAGGGAAGACTCACAGCCAAAACCAGATTTGTGACAGCAATGAGGTTATTAAAGTAAATGCTGGAGTGTACAGGTCACATAGGCTCAGCCTGGTCAGTGCTGTCAGCCCGATGCTAGCGCTCATCCCGAGGAGTCCAGCAGGTTTGGCTCCATGTTTCCAGCTCCTGCAGCAGGGGACCAGTCCTCACTCCTGGGGAGGATGAGCAAGAGGCTGGGGGGGTAGTTCCTTCACATTTATTTCTCCGTTCCTTACTCATTTCAGTGCCCTTTTTGCCTTTTGTTATGTACCTGGTCCTACTAATGAGAAAGCATGGGTGGACAAAGGAAAATTCCCTTGTCACCCTTGAAGGTTGTTGTTGTGCCCTCTAAAAACCTGGACACCACAGAATTCCACTTCAGTGCTGGGACATGGAGATGCTTTGGCAGTCTTGTGTGCACTGGAAGCAACAGAAACCCTCCCCTGGGATCATTTGAATGTGCATAATAAAATCCAGAGAAGGAATTGTCTAAACTGAAAAACTGGTGGGTGCCTTGCCCCTGGTGCCTCTGGTGAGTCCTGTGGAGCTTGGCATTGTCTGAGGACACCTACAGACAGTGCAGTGTGTGTGCTGTGTGTGGGGGCACCTGGGGTGAGCTGCATGGGCTGGTGTGGTGGCTGCCTCCCCTTGCGTGCCTCAGGGAGGTGTAGGAAGCCCAGCAGCCACGCGGAGCCCTGTGCTCCGTGGGCGTGGATCGTGTCCAACAGAGAGGACACGCTCACTTTACAGGGATGATGCTGATGGACAGGTGAGCATTCTTGAGAGGCATTACTGTGGGTTTGGACAGGACAGCGAGGGCATGACCAACTGCAGATTAATATGATTAGCAGATCAAAAATCCAGGCTGAAGTTAGGCACCCGCTATCCCTTGTGTTTCAATGGAATTTGGCCACGTCACTCTCTGGAGCCCTTTCTGATCCTTGTTCCTATGATGCACAATGCTTGCTAGCCATTTTATTCCTTTATCTCTGTTCATACAGTTGGTATTGTGTCAGCAGCTAGTGCTCCCTTTGCAAGATCAGGTTCTTTGCTGCTGGAATTTTGCTTAGTCTTGTGGTCCTCAGGGCTGGTTTGCATCGTAAGATTTTCAAAAAGCCCAAGTTACACTTACTCATGTTTATGACAAAGGACAAAGAAGCACAGAAACTGTCCAAGTGACATTCTAGCACCAATTGTGTCAAGATTGTGTCAAAATCATTTGTTATGATGAAATTCCCATCTCTAATCCTGAAAAGAAATACACTTGAATTATTTTTGAACTCGAAAAATTTTCATGGCTGAGATGTACAGTAATTACTGGCTTTTTGCAGCAAAGTTATAATTCTGGCAAATTAGAATCTGTGTTTTTGGTGGGTCTGGGAGATTTAAACCTGTTCCTGGAAAATAAGAACAAAAACCTGGAAACCTGGAGGCCATTTTTATTGCTGCTTTCTCTCCAGAAAAAAATACTCTGGTCTCCTAACATCACTTGAGCTTCTGCAGGACCTCAACAACAAGCAAAGCCAGAGGATCTGTTTGTGATGTGCTTGGAACTGTGGTTCCCTAGGATTAATACACTGTCTTTCTACAAATATTGGCCACTTCTCTCAACTGTAGTTAGTCACTGGAGCTGTACTTCTAGAAGTAACTCTGTGCTCCTGCTTGGCAGGTGTCACCAAAAAGGTGGAACTGTCTTTGAACCTTGCAGCAAGTCTCAGATGTGTCCATGCCAGAAAACCAGAGTGGGCTGGGAGGCAGATTCAGCCTGGCTGGGGGAGTGTGCTCTGCTGGTGCCTGGCATGCTTTTCCCCTGGTTTTCCCCTATGCCAGTGGGCATCTTCCCATCCAGTGGCAGTCTTTGTGTTGAGGTGGGGAGTGAGCTCTTTCCCTGTGGGCAGGATGGGCCAGGTTGCCCTCCAGGGCTTTGCTGTATGGATGTGAGCCACACTGTGTCCTTTGCCTCTCGGGGCAGAGATCAGGCCCCAGCACATTCTGTTTAATAGTACAGAAACCCAGATTAAGTGCTTCTTGCATGAAATTGAAGAGCTGATTGGCTCAGTGTCCTTTCAAGTCCTGTGTTCTGCCTTGGTTTCATTTGTTCCTATGTGAAGATCAGCAAGATCTACTACTGGGACCCAGGTGGCGTGGCAGGGCACTTCAGTCCAGGAAAACAAGCTCCTTTGCCCTTTTTCAGAACACTAGATTTCAAAAATGACTCCTCCAGGGTTTAGATTTTCACAGAACACAGTGATAAAAAAGCCTTGCACTGCACAATGGGGAAAAAAAGGCAAAAGTACTTCAGTGTGGCTTAGCAATGTCCAGAGAATTGAAAAAAAACCCAAAAAAACCCCCAGTCTTTATGGTGAAGATAAAATGTTGGCCGCTTTTGATATTTTATAAGAACTTTTGGATAAATACTCCACAATCTTTCAAGTAAATCCCAGATTGCTCGATTAATTCTTCTTGCGAGAGCATTTTATTTTTTTGGAAAGTCTGTACCAAATGAAACCTGAGATGCTTTGGGATGCTGCAGTTCAGTTCTGTGTGACCATCTCCAGACTCAGCCTTTTCTCTTCTCCCTTGCAGGCTGTGTACATGTTCTACGCGTTGGCAATCGTCTGCGATGACTTCTTCGTCCCTTCGCTGGAAAAGATCTGCGAAGTAAGCGTTAGATGTTCCTTCCTCATCTGCTGCTTTCACAGCAGTTCTGGAGAGCCTTGGGGTGTGGTGGTGGTGTATTTACTGTTGTCTTACAGCGTTGCCCATGCTGCTTGTCTTGTTGCTCAGCATGATGTGTGTGCATTGACTCAGCTCCATGTTCTTCTTCGTAGGACAGGCTCTCCAGGTGCTCCAGGCATTCACACCGTGGTGGTTGCTGTTGCCTCTTGTTTGTGTGTCTTTGCAGATGTCTCTGCAGAAACACCAGGCCCTAGCCTTAGCTGACACAAATTAAAACCTCTGGTGATTTACCCTAGTAGAAATGGTGGATCTTGTAATGGTCACAACTGTCATACCTTGTGTTGTGTGGGTGTAAGTCGTAAAGCAGCAGGGACAGCTAGGACAGCTTCTGAATGCTTCCAGCAGTTGCAGGGGACTCTTTTTCTCTTTGGTAAGGTCGGGGGATGCCTGAATTTTAGAAGACAAGGAGTACATTTCAGCCTAAATCATCTCAGACAGCCACAGAGTGAACACAGACCGTGTGCCTGAAGTTACTGCGAGCTGTATCGGCTGTCAGTTCCAGGCAGTGAAATCTTTGTGTGTGGAGGATATGGTTGGTCTTGGCAGTGAGAGGTCTGTGTCATTTGGAACTAGTGCCTGGGAACAAGTGTCACCCGTCAGGGTGTGGGCTGTGCTGGCCCTGGGAAGCTGGCAGGACAGGTCATTTGTGCTGACAGCACTGATGGAAGCTGTCTTTAAACTAACCTGATACTTGAAGTTCAGCACCCTGCTGTGTGGGCCTTTTTTGTGCCATGAAGTAAAAAAGCCCCCAGGAAATTCCACTTTTTGGTGCTTAAGTATAGTGGTAACTGAAAGGTAACAACACAAGGCAGGAGCTTCTGTCCTGCAAAGTCGCTGCACCCTCTGGGCCTGAATCTGGGGAACCCCATTGCAAGGTTCAGGAGAGGGAACATTGATGTGGACATGGGGTAGGAGGTGCTGGGGAGTGTAGACACGCTGAGTTCTTTGACCTCCCCTCTCCCAGGCAAGTGAACCTCACTGGGAAATGTGGCTCTAGAAGCTTGCTCAGGTGTCTGTGGATGAACAAAACCTGAGCTGAGGGAGCAGTGTCCAGGACAGGTTTGTATTTTGGGGTGCTGTCAATATGCCCAAGGGCAAGCCAGCCATCCAGAGGGACACAGGGAGACAGGAGATAGAGGGAGATTGTTATTTCTCTTGGTTGAGCACTCGTTAAATACCGCCCATGAGTGTGTTTTGACTGAGCCCCCACTCATGGCCCAGAGGCCTGACCTGGGTCTGTGGAGCACTGGCTCCTGTTGCAGTTCTGCCAGGGTCTCTCAGTGGCCACGGACAAGCTCCATCGCTCCCCTGTGCCTCTGTTTCCTGCAGTGCTCAGTAGAAGAGTTGATCCTTGACTGTGTTTACAAATGACAATAGGAAACACTGCACATGGTGTTACCAGTTTGTAACTTCACTGGTGGTAAATCTCATTGTCACAAGCGAGGGGCTCTTTTATGGTCACTAACTCTCTGCACATGCAGGATCTGTGTGTCTCCACCTGCCCCAGAAGTTGGTCAAACAAGTGCCAGCTTTACAGTGGCACTTGTACTTCTGACAAATTCTCCGATGTGCTTGGGTTTGTGCAGACATCTGATCTCTAAAAAGCAAACACCCTCCCTGCATGATTTACTGCAGTATTTGCAAGCCCCTGGGCCCTAGAAGACAGTTTTCACTTTGCTTTTCTGGTTATTTGTTGTCTTCTCAATGGTACACAACAATTCCTCGTGTGCCTTAGTAGTTCTGAATCATTCTGTTACCCAGCACCACCAATAAGATGATGATAACAATTTTTATTCAACTGTGTGTAAAAGGGAAAGCTTAGCAACTGAACACCAGATCTGGAGTACTTGCATTTTGAAGTTGCTGTCCAGGAGAAAGGTGCTGCAGCATTAGGGATTATCAAAATGGGTCACAGAAATGGATCAGACTTTAACTGTTCTACTGCTCCTGCTTGATTCTCTCCCAAAAATGTCTTTTCTCACCCCATAGGTGATGTTTGGAGACATTCAAATATTCTTATGTATTTTATGCACCAAGAATTCAGGCCTCCTGCCTGAAGGCTTTTTTGGCCTTGAAGATCTACCAGTAGTTGTACTACATCTTCTCACAGTTTAGATGCTCTAATTCTAAAACAAATGTCCTTTTTCTGGCTTAGCTCCATCTAGTTTGGGAAGCAGTTGTTGAGTTGAACCAACAAGCCATTTGCCCTCCCAAATGTGTGTTGACATGAGAATTTGCTCCAGAACACTCACTATGGTAGACATTCACATTCTGTGTTAGTTCAGATGTCCTTAAAAAAACCCCCTGATTTTATTTTGTTTTCTAAAGCAGTTTTTACTTGCACTTGCCTGGCTGCCCCACTCCTGGTGTTACAGAGCATTTATGCTACGTCAGTGGCAAATATAAGTAAGTTTTTGCTGTCTACACAGGATGCTGTTTTCTGCTTTGTTGTATCAGCTTAATCATCATGTGCATTTCAGTGAATTCTCTAGAAACTGTCCTCGAGGGCATGTACTGTAGCTTTGAATTAAACCACCCCCCCAGGAAGTCAGCACAGCTGGTTTCCCTGGCTGGTGGCTTTGCTTTCAAGAAGCACCTTGAGTTCCAGCAGCTATTGTAGGATGGCTGTCTCCACAGTTTCACAGAGCATCCTGCAGAAGAACCTGGCCTTTGGGGATCTGCTTTAGGTCCTGTGAGCTTCTTTCACTATAGTTTTAATCCCGTTTAAAATAGTTTTCCATAAAGCTGTATTTTATCAGGTTCCACAAGGTTTTACAGCACTCCTGCAGTGCTGTAGTCTTCTGATTCAAAGGCATTCCTGGTGTGGGAACATCCTGTCCTTTTCCCTTGTCCGCATAACTTATGTACGCAGGGTTGTTAACTACGTATGGGCAGTGGATAGAGTTACCCTAGAGTATGGGCCAGGAATACCCATTGTGGAATCTTCAGAAAAGGCTGCTGTGAGGATTTCTGCTCTCTTTTCTCTGTGCAAAGATACTTGGGCAAGGATGAAACAGCAGAGGAGCCCTGCAGTGCTGCAGAGGAATGGGGACAGAGAGAGGTTTCCTGTGTCCTGCCAGGCTGGGGGGCTGCCTCAAAAGCCAGCTCTGCCAGGGACACTTCCCACCACCCTGGGCTGCCTTTCCCTGTGCTCCTGGTTGCCTTTTCTGTGCTCGCACAGTGGCAGCTGCTGCCTTGGTGCAGTAACAGCTCGAGGTGGTGGCCGTATGGCAGGAGCTGATTGTTGCTCCTCTTTGATAGGGGAAGATGCCTTGTGGCATCTGCTGAGCAGCAACTGGTGCAGATGGAGCAGTGGGAGTGCAGACAACATAGAGGGTGTAATTAACCAAGGAGATCTTTGTAAGCAGCATATGCTGATGAAGTTTTCGTAGAACAGTGGGTCCTTTCCCTTCCAGAAGCCCCTGTTTTTCAGACAGTCCCTGGGTACTGCTGAGGGACAGGTACAGGAGGTAAGTGATGTAGTCCGGGAGAAAGGGGGTAAGGAGAGGGTAAACCAAGGCATAACTCGTACCAGGGAAGGTGGCTGGGGGTGAACCAAGCCTGAGCCCTAGCCCTTCCCTTTACAGGCCAAAGGGGGAGAGATAAGGTGTGTGTTGCTGGAGTTGTGGAACAGACAGACCCATGAGTGGTGAAGCTGCCTTCCTGTTGGCTGGAGTGCTGAACTTTCCCTCCTCTCTAAAAGTGTCACTGGCATAACCTGCCCTCTCTGCCAGGCCATGCTGACTTCTGTAGCCAGTGCCTGTGGTGGCTTTTCCCCTATACTTAACCTTTGTTTACACAAAACTTTACAGGTACCTGCTCTCAGCAGGCGTTTCAACTTTGGGAGTGGAATTCCTTCAGCTGCTCAGTGTGGTAATCAGTGACTCTGTGTTTCTCTGCAGCGCTTGCATCTCAGTGAAGATGTGGCTGGGGCAACTTTCATGGCAGCAGGAAGCTCTGCTCCCGAGCTGTTCACATCTGTCATAGGTAAGGAGCCTGCTGCTGCTTCCCAAAACCTGCACATTTCCCTGGCTGTTTGCAGAGCTGGAATGGGATTGCTGCGTGCCTGCAAGGTTTATTATAATCCCTCCTGGGCACACGTGGCACTGACTGTGGGGAGTCCTCGCCAGGTGAAGTTACTCTGGGAGTGCCATTATCTCATAGCAGGACCTGAATGTGACCGTGCCAAGCCAGGACCAGTGGGCAGTGGGCACTTTACCATAGCTGTCCATTAGTCAGGCTGCCCCTACAGCCTTATCCTCTCCTGTCCACTTTCCTGCCCCATCTGCCACACCAGCTCCAGGGCACAGTGGGAAAGGATTTCCCCCAGATTTCCCTCTCTGTTTGGTACCCTGACACACTGTTCATGTCCTCAGTGGCAGGTTCTCTGCCATCACCTCCCCTTTGGTTAGTCTTCCAACATCGCTTTTCCCTGGGAAAGCAAGAGTGGGGAGGAGAAGAGGATTTGAAATGCTTTCTCACAGCAACAGGTTGGTCAGAGCAACACATTTCCAAAGCAGCTCTCTGCTTGTGGGAAGTGTGCTGAAGGGATTCAGCTGTCCTTAAGTGTGCAAAACCCGGGAAACTCTCGTGGTGCCCCCACAGCCATGAGGGAGGGGCACTGCTGGCAGTGTTACAGAGAGGTGCTCTACCTAACCACGTTATGAGGGTGAAGTGTTCCTGCAGTCTGACTCACCCACATCTCCGTTGGCGGGGGATTGTCAGGGCAGCAGCTGGGAGGGTACTGGGGGCTCTCCATCACCAAAGAGAATTAGTTCTCAGCTACTTTCTCTAGAAGACACTTGTCTTTCAGTCACAGCTGCCAGATGCAGAGCATGAGTTAATGCACGCAGAGCTGAGTGCTCTGCAGAGAGGTCTGATTACACAAGCAAAGCCTTATCATTTGGGAACTTAAATTGGACCAAGTTGGGATTGTCCTTTGGTTAAGGGTAGTGCCGTACCGGGGTGAAAATAAAAATCAGATTCCTTCAGGCGACTTAGAGAAGCCCTGATGGTCACCAGATCGTTTTCCTGCTGTGGTGTAACCAACCAGGTGCCATGTGTTACTTGGCAGGTGAGTGCTTCTGTGTTTTTGAGAAAAGGATGAAGTTGGAAAAAATACGTAAACTGCACTGGCCAGATAAATAGTGTTGGAACCTTAAAAGCAAGTGGTGAATTTAAACAGACTGACAGCTAGCAGGAGATGGAGTGTTATTTTTAGGCTGACTTCCTAAGGAAAGGATTTTGTGCAGCATCGTGATGCATGTGTCTGTCAGTTCATCTCCCTCACCATTAACCTCATTGGCCAATTTTAACCAAATTTGACAGAAGAGCTCTGAAAAAAGCTTGTAACATAGCCCCATAACTCATCACGAGAGGCATCAGTTGGCTTGTGAGTAGCTGTGGCCAGACAGATCTGAATCACCTCCAGCTTCTACTGAAGCTTCATCCCTACTGAAGCCAGTAGGGATGGGGATATGGGAAGGAGCAGAGTACTGCTCAGGGAATATCTCATGAGAGACAGTTTCCTGCAGATTTTTGTCCCAGCAGCTGCTACCACGAGCTTGCAGTGTTTTGTGGTGTGTATTGCCATAATATTGGGTCACAGTACCAGGAAGTTAGTAACTTGGATGTGTCTGAGGTGTTCGGTTTCCATCACACAATCCATCCCGGTCCCCTCAGAAAGCAACTCTCTGCAGTTTGCCTAGTACCTGCCTTTAGACTCATTAATGGGGTGTGAGGTCTGCAATTTTATGTGAAAAAAGTCAGCTCTTTCCCATTTACACAGCTTCTCTTGGACTTGTTTTTCAGGTGTTTTTATCACAAAAGGAGACGTAGGCGTTGGAACCATCGTGGGCTCGGCTGTATTCAATATCCTCTGTATTATTGGTGTGTGTGGGCTTTTTGCAGGACAGGTAAGAGCATTTAATGATTCTTTACAGTTCTTGCTTCACCCACTGTACTGTGCCCTGGCTGTACTGCAAAATCAGATGCCAGGTTCACCACCTTGCTACAAATTTCTCTGGCTTTGCTGTTTTTAATAGGGCCCTGTGCTGTTCCTCCCACATTTTTGAAATGAAAAACAGAGCAGCACAGGTCAGCTCGGGCATTTTGAGCTGCCCAAGGTGTGTGGGTGGGCAGAGGAATAAACGTTGGCTGTTTGCTCCTGGTATAGTCTGTGGCTGTTCTCCAGCATGTCAAACCGCTTGTGACAACACAAGCTATTCATCTGAAATTAAAGCAATTAAGCTGTGAGATCTGAGCTGCTGTCTGAATTGCAGACATGATTGACTGTATAATTAAATACCTGAATCTGCATTTACCTTTGCACTTGCCAACATGCCAGGTATTTTTACAATCTCATAAATGTTCTTTGGCGTGTTACTGTGCAAACTTATTTGTGAAGCGGAGAAGCAGGGTCATGTTACCAGCACAGGGCAATGGAAGAAGAACTGAGGAGAAGAGACCTTGGTCAGTCTCAGAAAACACAGACATGGGGTTTTCCTTGTGATCCAGTTCTGTTTTCATTAGCAGTGAACTTCTACAGGCTGAAGGTGAACATTGTCAGTGTGAGGAGGCCTCAGGATAAGGTCACAGCAGTACTTTTTAACCACCCGTGTGTCCTGATTTGCATGCAACATGCAGCTGGCAGCTACAGATGCTCAATGTGTTAGTGGTTCTGCTGTAACTCTTACTGTGAAAACCCAGTTAATTGAGGTAAATTTTTAATGACCAAAGCCTTCCCAGGGCATGAGGCTCTGTTCCCCAGCGGTGTTCTCCTGTCATCAATAGGACTTCCTTCTCAGGCTGCTTTTTTCATGCAAATGAAGGTGCTTAACTGTCTAGCAGTTAATGATGGCAGAGGAGCCAATTCTGATTTTTACTCTCCACAGTATTGATTGCATGCCTCAAACCTGCTGAAAAAATGGCTACAAACCACAGCTTTCGGTGGAAAAGGCCTGCTAGAGTTTGGGGCTTGACAGAGAATGTCAGTCTTCTCAAGAGGCCTTTTACAGGTGGGAGATCATTGTTTCAGAAGAATAAACCACAGCCAAAATGGTCTTGTTAAATGTCTTCAGCCTTTCAGCCGTGGTAGCTTTCAGTAGTTCAAGTCATCCTAAGCATGGTCTGTGAGTCTCTTTCAAGCCAAGAGTTCAGATTTTGACTGCTTTGCTCCATCTTTGTTTTCCTTGAGACTCTACTGGTGATTTGTGTGTGGTTTTGTCAAGTCACATAACCTCTCTTTGCTGCAGTCTAACCCTCAGAGGGTGGGTGAGCACTGGAATGATTGACATCATCATGTGGAACTGTTATTTTAGTGAGCAAATAAGAAATTTCAGTGTCAATAATTCCAAAGTTTTAGATAAAACTCTGGATCAATTTGTGCTTTTCATTGTTTCCCACTCCCAGCCTTTCACCAAAAAGTCATTCCCTCTTAGTGGTGTGATTCATCATTTGTTTTGTGTTAGTATGAAAGGAATTTGGTTTTATTGTCAACAATGTCTCTACAGAGGCACTAACGTAGGTGGTAAATTTGGTTGTTGGTGAGATTTCTGTTCTGCTGGGGACCTGCATCTCAGTAGTGAGTTGCCAGGTGTACCTGGGGGCTCGGTGTTGGTCAAAGCTGCTTGCTGTGCTCCAGGGTTTTGTCTTTGGGCTCAGCCCTGTGGATTGAGCAGCTGGAGCTCTCAGATTTTCAGATGTATTGCCTGTGGGCTGGGAATCCCAGAGGTCAGACCTGCAAGGACCTTCTGCTGCATTTCCAGCAGCACTCTTTTAGAAAGCCTTCTTTTGGTTTCATTTTTATTTTTTTTCTGACTGGTAAACGGTTGAATTGTAAATACTGTCCAGCCTCTCCAAGATACATTTTATTTTTAAATTAGGTTGTAGTTTGTATATGCTGTGTTGGATGTATTCTTCTTTGGCCTAAGAAAAGACTGGGTTTGGTTATGTTTAGAAAAAGAAAGAAATGCACAGCCCCAAAAAGCTGGTATGCATTTGCTTTAGCACCAGCCCTAATTGTTTATTCTTCCAAGCCTTTACTGGCTGTATGTGCACACTTTTCAGGATAAATCAGAATAAGCATCCCACTGCTGGAACAGGAGAAGGGAAGCATGCCCACGCCTCTGTGCAACACTGCACACCTAAAAAAGGCATTGAAAGAGCATTGTGAAGGTTGAAAGTCAAACACTGAAAAGTTAAAAAATAGCAGTGTGGGGGTTCCCTGTGCACCCTTAATTTGCCCCCCTGGTGTGTGTGCATTATGATCCAGGCTTTAATTACGGGGTCTCTTGCTGGGTTCTCCATGGGTTCCCTGCCTCCCTCTGCACACAGAATGGACTTTGCTCATTTAATGAGCAGCTATTCAGGATTATGTTTTCTCTTATTGTTCACTCTGTGCCCTCCTGCCTTATTTACCAGGCTCTATTCAAGCCCTGTTCCAGAGGCAGAATTATTAATTTCCTCTTGAACTTCTGCCAATCTCATCGCTATTGTATCTGAGCAGTTGATGAGCAGTTAATTAATTTTCCCCAAACCTCTGTGAGATGAAGGGATGTTTTAAAGATGGGAAAACAAAGCAGAGAGAGATTAAACAAAAAAGAGTAACCTGTCTTTTTAGGGCCAATTAGAGCTGGCACAGGCCTGCTCTTTCCCCTGGTGCATTGCATTCTGTGGCATGCTTGTGGGTCCTGGCTCCAGGTGCTGCTTCCACTGCTCCACAGGGCTTTCCTTGCTGGACTGGCCTTGGTTTGAGTGGCCATGTCAGTATCCACACAGCCCAGCTCTCCTTGGGAGCATTCAGCTCCTTGAGCCATATGAGCCCCTCTTCTCCTCGCTCCCACTTCCTTCCACAGGACACCACACAGAATGCCTCTGTCCTGAAGCCCTGCCCTCATCCTTAGGGCTGTTCTTGTCTGGAACTAAGCAAGTGACTTAACTACATCTCCTAACATTTAGTGATTGCTCTTGCCAGTGTGATGGTGTTCCTTCTTGTCACTCCCCCTCCAGCTCTTGAGGCCTGAGAGAAAAGCTTTCATGACCCTCCCTTGGGTCATGCATCCACCCATAGCTGCCTTCTGAGCATCCAGCTTTCTTCCAGTGGTTTTGATCCCTTCTCCTCTCCCCACTCCACTGCTCTATGTCTCCTTGGCCTGACTTCTCCTGGCTAATGTTACCCATGCCAGGGAGGCACCTCTTGAGGTACAGGAGTTTGCTCTGCAGCCAGGGAAATTGTATTTTCCACTGTTTTCATCTCCTCCACAGATTTTGGACTGGAGGGATTAAAAAAGCAACAGTGGATACAGGATACAGTGTGTTTGATTGTCAGACAAGAACCATCCCCTAAAGGCTGGATTTTCTAAACTAGCATCCACACTGAAAATCAGGGCTTTCAAATATACCTTAAACTGGGCTTCTGCAGAAGCAGAAGAACTTCATGTCTGGTGTGTGTTGAGGTATTTGACCAAGGCATGTTTGGAGAGAGAGTTCAAGTTTTCCCCCTGGATCGTGAATGCTGCCCATGTGCCTGTGGCAGTGAGCCTTAGAAGCTCCTCCTGCTTTCTTTTTGCAGCCTATTGAAATATTTTGCATAGCACTCACACCCAGAGGAGGATGTCTCTTATTTCATCCAGGCGGTGGATGCAACTTCTAAGCTGTAGATGGTTTCAGTATATGGAAATATGTTAGGAGCTCTCCTCATTCTCCACCTGCCTATGCAGTGCAGGTTGAATGTGTCTGCAGCTATTTCCTCCTGTGTCCCTACACCTTGGACACCAGCATGTCTTCTTGCAGGTAGGCAACTGCTAAGGCACGTAACCCAACTGTTGTTTTTTAGCTGCTGTGTCTGCTTTGCTTCCTTCTGGCAGAGGGGGAACGAGGAGGTGAGGGAGCACTGAGGGAGAACGAAATGGCAACAGATGCAGCCCTTCAGACAGCAGTCCAGCAGCATTCACAGGGACACATGCTGGATAGCAGCGAGGAGGCTGCTGTCTGCATTGTGATGGATTGCATCGGGCTTTTTCCATGCTTGCAAGCCAGCTGTGTGTGGGGAGCTTGACCTTAGCCTGGGGTCCCCTCTAGGCCTTGGTCACGCTGTCCTGTCTTCTCTCACGCTCATGTTTGTGCTTCTCAAGCTCTCCCCTCCTTCCCCTGCCCTCTCACCGGCCTTGGCGTCGAGGACGCGGCATTCTCAGAAGCAGTCCTCGCTTAACTCAGCTCTCATTCAAGCCAGCACAAGCAGAGCTTGCTCGGTTTTGGACATTCCCCATCCAGATTCATCTTGTTTTCGCAGCTCTGCTGCTCTCTCCTCACCATCCTGTCCCCCTCTGTCCTCTCCCAGCACTGACCCACAGCGTTTTGCAGTGTTGCTGAGGTGGCTGAGAAGTGCTTATGTGAGAGCAGTAAAACCATGAATTGTGAGTCACTCCGGCATTACCATGTAATTTTGAATGTGCATGGCTTGATTTGTTAATTAGTATTTAACTGCTCTGTTTTTCGGTTGAGTCCAAGTTTCTCTATTTTACCTTTCCCCAGAAATAGACAGGCTTCTCTGGGTGGAGCAGGGGACCAGGAATGCTGGCTTGTGCCCACAGATGCTCTTCCAGTTATTGGTTCTGTCAAGGTGTCTGGGTGGGTGGCAAGGCATCATTCCTCAACATACTGGAGCAGAAGAGGATGACCCTGACTGTCTGACCTGCCTCCTTCTTTTCCAGTGGGATTCTTTTACCTCAGGAAGTAAACTAAATTCTGCAGGCTCTCCTCTGTCCAGGTCATGGAACCTTTGTGCCAGCTGAGGCACCTCTAGGAATTATCAGCTGCCATGGGTTATGTCAGTGGAAAATACAGCTGAGAAATAGTATTAGGCATATTGACAAGGATGCTAAACAGAGTTTAATAACCTGGTAGAATGTTTTTTAATGAAGCAACTGGGACTTCTGTAATCTGTTTTACCCCACTTCTGCCATTCAGCCAGCTTGCATGCCTCTTAATCTTTTAAGATTTAATTTCACTCACAACTCAGACTGCAGCCGTTACTGATTTTTTGCTTTATGATTGCATTCATGAGCTTTTTTATTTTCTCCTCCTCGACTGTGGAGGAGTTTTAAAAGGTGAGAGTTGGAATGATGTTGCTTTTTCTTCATTGGTCTGTGACCATTGGTGGAAAACATGTAAAACTCTGGGGAAGTAGTTTAAGGAGAACTTAATGCCAGCTGTTGGGACTGTTCACTGCTCTCACAGCCCAGGGCACATTGGGGTTTGGTGCTGGCAGTGTTTTATAGTGACCATGAGCCTGGACTTTCACTGACAGGGCTGTGTTGCAGACATGGAACAGACTAATAAGTCAGACTGAAGTAGTGCAGAAGCCAAGGCTGTGGTCTTTGGGTACCTAGAGCTGCTGGCATGGCCATGGTGTGTGAAAGCCCAAGTACAGGGAAAGCAGAGGGGGATGCTGGCAGGAAGCTGTGGAACATCAGGCAGTCTGTAAGGTGCCGAGGCTGCAGCTGGGACAGAGAGGTGTGGATGGAGTTTCAGGATAGAGAGGTGCCATTAATTCAGAGATGCTGCCCAATGCAGTCAGAAGAGTTGCAAATGGATTCCTATCAGCATCAAACCATGGCTACTTCCTAATTGCCACAAAACACCATCACCATTTTAGGTTAAGTTTTCTCTGTCAAAATCAACACACAGATCAATACTGTGGATGTACCATTAGTAGGATGTTTTCTCAAATCATTTATAGTGTAAAAGCAAGGGAGATCATAAAATCTGTTTTTTACTTCTGTCAAGGACTGGCCAGTCTGAAGAGACTGGGAGATGTTTACTCTGTGCATGCCTTCCTGTTTGCAGCTATCCTTGAATTCTGCTGTGGATCTTGTGGTCCAGCAGAGGCCCTGGGGTCCTGCTGCCTCAGCACTGTGGGAATCTGAGCTAAAGAGACATGCTGGTCTAAATAACTCATGGATGATTATAACTACCAGTTGAGCAGGGAAATATTTCTAGCTTTGTCCTGAGGTTTGGAGAGTGTCCACTGTTTCCATTATGAGAATGTCACATAGACAGATTGCTGCGGCAGTGATGAAAATATCAAGAGAGGCCTAAAAAAGCGAATATTCTTGGGGAAGTAATGAGAATAGATGGAGTTGGTGCACAGTGTACGGACTGGGAGCCAGAGTGACAACTGAGCTCTGCAGAGAATGGCAAACCAGAGGTGAAATTAGGTGGCTGGTAATTGGAAGGAGGCTTTCCTCACAGCGGGTCCTTTAGATCATGGCTGCTTTAACTGCCTGAGAGAGATGGATATGTTAGGGCCTGGATATTTCTTTGGCCTGACCTGTGCTTGTATTTGGTGCTTTGCTGAAGCTGGGAGTTGTGGTTAGTATTGGTCAAAGCCTCAAGCAAACCTGAATGCTGCATCATGAGACCCTGGGGTCTTTGGCCAAAATTATGGTCTGGAGACTGACCTAGATACTTGTAGTGTCCTGGGATATTTGGACACGACCATTGGGTATGGAGGGAATGTCACTTAGTCCAGGACATCCAGCTGTGGTGTCAGTCCCAGCACAGGGGCCTCTGGCTGATGCTGGCTGCCTGCTGGCTTTCCTGGGGCTCTGCACAGGAAAGCAGTGGCTTTCCATGCAGGAATCTGTCTAAAAGGTCTGCTGTGGCAGAGTGGTTCAGTGTGCCAGGAGGGGGTGTGGGATCAGGACTCCTGCTGTGCTGAGAGATGGCACCTCTGGGATCCTGTTGGACCTGCTTGGCTGATTCTCCGTCTGAATTACGGATGTGTCAAAAGTGCCACCAGGAACCACCACCCTCTAAACCATACCAAGTCCCACGTGTGTCTCCCAGGAAAGATGCAGAGGCTCTGCAATGGCTTCTTGCTGGCAGCCACAGGTGGATCTACAGCCTAATTTAATGTAAAGATGAATTCAAGTAAGGCACTGTCATACTCTCCCATTAATCTGTGATGCTTCACTGATACTGTGACCAGTGAGAATGAGCAGGCAGGTGGCCAGGTCCTTGGAATTACCCGAGCTGAGCAAAATAATCAGCTGCAAAGTTTAAAGGCAGAGCTTGTGCCCTGGTACCTGAGGTAGGGCCCTTTTTATTTTTCTATAATTCTGAATGCATAAGACATGGATTAACTGCAAACTGTGGCCAGCTTGATTCCTTGAACACCTGTCCCAGACCTCCACCTGAGTTCACTGCTTCCTGTAACAGTGGCCAACAGTTGGTCATTTCTCTTGCTTTGGCATGAGATCCTGCTATGTTATCACAGGGCTGATTTGAAATTGCCTTGGGGGTTTGCAGAACAGTAGTGTCAGGAGCACAGCCCCTTCTGGAGGAGACCCCAGCGAGCTTCAGAAGGCCCCTCCTCAGCTGCGAGGGCGGCTCCTGCAAACCAGGAGCAGCGTGTGAGGAGGTTCCACGTCATGTCTGGCTGCAGTGCACCCAGAGGGCTGACACAGCATGCTGCCAGCCAGCTGTCGTGGGCCAGGGGCTTGCAAGGGATTGCAGGGAGCAGAAGCTTTGTCAGGCGGCGCAGACCAGTGCTTGAAAGCCAGATGCCAGCATCTGCTAGGGTGGTGTAAGAGCTTCCCTAATCACTTCTGTGCAGTCCACATCAAAGAGGGGCAGCATGAGGTCTGACCCAGATTCTCTGCTTCTGGATGACTTTTGACAGTGGTGGATTCACTGCTGGCACATCTCTTTTGACCTCCAAAGACTCTTAAGGCTAATCGCTTGCAGGGATTGCCTTTAATCTTTTGACACCCTAGTCCAAGCATTCCTGCCTCTCCACATCAGCAAATTAGGTTATTAGCTCTTAATACCTAAAAATCTAGACCTTCTGTGCCAGAGAGTAACAGAGAAACAAGATTAGGGAGATTGCTTCCAAAGCCTAGCATTTCCCAGCAGTGTTAGTAGCTGATCATCGCTTGAGAATGTCAAGCAAAGAACTGGCCATGAGATTAGGAAAACCCCCAAAACAATTTGGAGTGAAGAAGATCCCTGAAGAACATGGAAGTGATTACATGCTTCCCTTGGAAGTTTAGCAGCCAGAATACTCAGGAGTGCACACGCCTCTGGACTCCTGCAGCAGGAGCACAGATATCCTTGCCGAGGGAGCAGCAGCCACACAAGCTCTGCCACACATGCTTCATCTCAGGCCCATTGCCACCGTGGGCAGAGCAGGCTGGAAAACAGCCAGCTGGGTGGCCTCTGGTGATGGATTTCCCTGGATGGGGGAAGAGCTTCCATGCTCTGAAAAGCAGAGAAACAATTTGGAAGAGCAGAAGAGAGAAGGGTCAGTTTTACAGAGGATAAAAGATGAAGTCCTAAGATGAGGCATGGGGCATATTGCCACTGAGGTCCTGGGTGCCCTGAGCCAACTTCAGTGCTACAGGCAGCAGACAGCAGTGTCTGATATTAGGGGAGATTTTCCCTCTGGTTGCTAATCTCCACATATGTGCTAGGTGGAGGAGATGGTGTGTGCTGCATAGGGCCTCTGCTTCAGGAGTTGCAAACCTCAGAAATCAAGCTAAAACTGAGAAAGTCTTGATTTTTCTGCTCTCCGGCCCATCACAAGGGAAGTAAGAATTCTGAGTAGTAAATGTTATATGTAGGATTTTGCGGGGTGAAAGTTTACCTGTGAGAAACCAGATACCTATTACGGGTAAGTTTGCCCTTAGGAGTGATGCTGTGGCATGCAGGGGAGCAGGCTCAGTGTGTCTTGTGTGGAGCCATCAGGGGATGCTCTTGTTCAAGCCTTGACTTCAGAGCTCTTCTTTTCAGCTCAGGGGACCTGGGTTCAGTTCCCACTGAGAGGTCAAGGGACAGCTAAGAGGCATTTGTCTGGGGTTTGGATTTCAGGTTCTCACTTCAAAAGGAGGAAACGTCACCACACTGACAAGGAGTGGTTCTACAACTGCCTCCTTATGCTCAGCTCCTGCAGGACCAGCTTGCTGCTGGGTTACAGTATGACAGTATTGCTGATTTAAAACACAAATTTGATCATGTTTTTACCCAAGCTGATTGCTTCCCTGATTTCTTTTCTGCCTTGCTGATCTGTAGTGTAAGTGGTTTCCAGCATGTTAAGATTTATGTGGAGTCCTTGGTGGCTGCAAGGCACAATTCAGGCCTTCAGGAGCTCAGTAGTTCTGCCTCAGGACGTGGTTCTGACCAGCAGGCTGAGCACTGCCATTACCCTCAGTGCTCATGAGCTCCTTTCACCCTCGGTGCACGGTGCGTGGCTTCCCTATATCACATGGATCAAATGGTTCAGAAACTTCAGCTAGGTGACTTGGGCCTTAAAGACATCTGAGATTTAACTGCCCCACAGTTATTGCATCAGGGAGACCCACTTGGATGTCTGTGAAATGTGAGCAGCCTGTACAGGTGCCAGGTATGAGCACGTTCCTTTCAATCTCATCTGGAATCAGCACATGAGTCCTTGTGATTCCCACAGGACCTTGGTCTATCAGTTCTGTGCAGTAGATCCCTGCTAGAAAGCTGCAATTAAACGTCTGGATCTTACTGTGCTCGTTCAGGTGTCTGAGGAAAATTCCTTGGGAAAATATTATCCTGCACCTTCAAGATCATTGAGAATATCAAAGAACAGGATGAAGACTACCTTGACTCCTTGTATCCAGGGCACCTTGCTTTCACAGGTGTGCTGTGCTGTGTGGTGACACCCCTTAGGCCAGGGACAGAGGTTATGAGACAGAGCCTTTTCCTGTGGGAGCTGTCCTTTCCTTCAGAAGCATGACTTCTGTGTGCAGAGCTGAAGTTTACAGCTGTAAAATCCCCACCAGCATCCATGATGGGGCAAGTGCAGAGGACCTTAAGCAGCATCCTGAGAGCTGAGTGGAATAATGTCCAATCGTTCTATAAACTCTCTTGCAAAATTTGCTCAATCAGAATGAAGGGGCACACTGATGTAAAATGTGAGATTTAATTGAGGATCTCTGAATAGAATTATGAACCCAACTCCATGTTCCTACATTTGGAAATTTCCATCAGAAAGCCTCTCCATTCATCTATGTCTATGTGCCTTGAAATGTATTGTCAGCTGGTAGAAATCTGGTTTGACCCAAGGGCTTTAAAAGCCTACTTTTTTTGCTTCATGTAGGAGTTTCTAACATGTAAATGATTGCATAAAGAGACTTTACACTGGGCATAAATGACATCAATTTTTAGAAAACTATGCCACTAAGAGACTGTAGAGATTTTTTAGGTATAGTGATCATTATCTTTTTACAGTATTTGTTTCGTTTGCAGTTTTGGAAAAGTCCAATATTGTAAGAGTTAATATGAAGAGAAATTGGGGAAACTATTTTTGCTAACACTGAAATAGAACTGAAAATGAAGTTACTGTTCATGTGACAGAATTCATGCACAAGCATGACTGGAGGGTACGGTCAGAAAATTAATGTATATGTTCAGATCCAAATCAGTGTATATGAACCATCTCCCATCCTTCTCCTTCAGCTTTACATCTTTGAAGGATGTGACCCAGAGTGTTTGAAATGCAGTCCAGAAATGGGAAATATGGATTTGAGGAGAAGCTTCTACTGAGGGGACTTCATAGAGCTGCAAAAAACAGAATCATATTGAAGATGTTGCCTCCACATGATTGCTTTTAATTTGTCCTTTTGAATACTATTAATGAACTTTAAGATTAATTTGTTCACTGGTATTTTCTTGCAAGATCTGAGCTCGTGCAGCCTGCAGTGAGAATTCTTCCTCATTTCTGTGGCTTTGGAAGGTGTCAAGTGATACAAACTGCACAGTGATCCCTTTTTATTCTCCATTGCATATAAATTCCTGGGTTTTGTTCATATCACTTTGCTGGAGTGTTGACTTGAGCGTTCATCCTAAAACCTTGTGTAGATGCACGCAGAGCTGTAGTAATGCTCATCAGTGTGGTCATGCTGGTAAAGCCTGAGCCCCTCCCTTCCTGTAAAGCAGCAGCCCTCACAGACTCCCTGGGGACACACAGCCCGAGGTGGGGGACAGCTGAGTCCGCAGGTACTTCAGATGTGGCCGTTCCTGTCTCCCTTGCAGCTGTTCCCCCAGCAGCTGCAGAAAGTGTTTCCTGTCTTGGGCCTCTTCCTCGAGTTCCCAGGGAGCTGACACCCTCTCTTTGCCTGTTTCCCCAGGTTGTTGCGCTGTCGTCGTGGAGTCTCTTGAGAGATTCAGTCTACTACACGCTGTCTGTTGTTGCACTCATCATGGTAAGTTTTTGAATGTTTTTCATCTGTGGGAGCCCATGTCTACTGCCACCTCTAAATGGAACCTGCCATGGCATCACAGTCTTGTAGCTGAGATCCCAGCTCGAGCACTCACAGGGATTTCTGCTTGTGGAAAACTGCTTGTGGTCTCCCTGGTTCCGTTGGGAAGCTTGGCCCGTGGGCAGGAGATGGAGGAGAGTCTGGAGAGCCCGGAGGGATAGCTGGGGCAGGGTGTGGTGGCCCAGTGCAGACATGGGGTGCAGAGCTAAACACACATTCTGAGCCCCCAGGCAGCCCTGCAGTGGGTGGGTCAGTGCTCTCCTGGCAGTGGCCTTCATGGCTTCCTAAAAAACATGTCACTAACCTGTAAGGAGGCAGCACTTGTGCCCAGAGGAGAGAGATCCTGAAAAGCTACTACAAAACGTTCAGGTTAGTTTTTCCACACATGATAGGGGCAGGTTCAGTGCATGCTGACAGCAAGTCCTCAAACAAAGACTACACTTTCAGCAGTTCTTAGTGCTGTGCCTATCCCAGTTTTCATCAAGCTCAGAAAATGCTCCAAATCTCTCAGAACTGGGCTATTCCCTGAAAAAATGTTGGCACAAGTGTTAAATAAAGACACTGCTGTCAGTTTAGCATTACCTTTGCAACCAGTAGCAAACAGTGCCAGGAAATGTAAAAATTGAGTTTTCAGGTAGCAGTTGCACTTCTTTTTTTCCCCCCACTCTAGCCGAGTACCCTAGATTCCATAAGACAGGAAGAGTGATTTTGTGAGGTTAACTTCTATATGTCAGCAGGAAGGGGTCTTTAGAGTTGGAAGAGGGTAGTTGCAGTCTGGGTTACTTTGGTTAGTGTGTTTCAACAGTGGATTTTGGTTTGTTTTCTGCTGCACAAGCCCGTGTTTCCAGATACACTCTATAGCTGCAAAGGCCTCTATCTCCCTCATCCCAAATGGGATCTTTCTCAATCTCTTTGTACTTTTATTCCCTGTACTGCAAGGCCAGCCATTTTGTACCTGGTGAAAAATAACTTTTCTACATAATTATTAGCAATGAGCTGCAAAACAAAAAACTTTTTTTTGTTTTGTTTTGACAGCTTGACAGTAACCTCACACCAGAACATGTTGCTAGACAACAAACAGAGCCACACATACTAATTGTGAATTCCACTGCACAAGCTTAAAGACATCCAGCAGGCATTCTCTTAGGTCATTCCACAGGAAGCACAGATGTGGGCATCTGCCTGACATCTGGCCTCCTGGTGCTTGGATTGGACATTTCATTTGTTGCATAGAGGCAGACAAGTTGAAAATCTGTTGACTCTGTCATCAGTTTTAAATTCTTTAAGCAAGGCAGGCTTTTCTCATGGCTGGTTCATCCCTGTGGTTGTCAGCTGCATCAGAATGTGGAGAACAATTCTCTACTCTTTTGTGTCCAGTGCACCCCTGAAATTCCTATCTACTATTTCTGTGTCATGAGAAAGTTGTATGGCTTGCAGAACAGACATCTCTCTTACCCCTAAGACTTCCCTCCTATACTTTATTTCTTTATAAGCTGTTCTTCATAATTAAAGAACTGCAGGAGTCCTTTTCTTTTGGGAGTGTACCCCATAATACCAGGATATGGTTATTTTTTCCCTAAGCTGTGAGTTAGCTTCTCTCCAGCTGTATGCCCACTCTTCTGCTCATCTGGAGGAGGTTCAAGGCCCTGCAGGCAGCCAGGGCAGCAGGATGGTGACACTCCAGGCATTAGTGGAGGCTTGAAGGCATTGCCACAATTTTTGTTCCCATGTTACAGCACTACCTGGCTAATTTGGCTTGGGAGAGGTGGAGCACATCCAAGGTCTTTCAGTGTTACTCCGTAACAATCATTGCAAATGACTTAGACTCCTGTTAGGGAAAAGCAGAGAAAGATGGAAGGGATGGAAAACATTTTAAGTGTTTAAAGATTTAGCTTCCTGCTAGCTGATGTACCAATCCTTTTGTATATAATATTGCTCCCCACTTGATAGCACAATTTGAATTTCTCCTTCCATAGTCAAACACTGCTTCAGTTAAAGAAGTTTATCCTCCCCTTCACTAACCCAGGAACCCCTGGCTTCCCAGTGTCTCTAATTTTTCCTGATTTTTAAGACAGAATCAAATTGAGGTGGCAGGACCTCAGTTGTTCCTCAAATTCTGACTCTCCAGTCCCCCATGGCTCAGGTGGGAGATGAACCACGGGCTCTGTGCAGAGCACAGCATAACCTGCCTGCGGTTCCCCCTTCATTAGATTTGTGTGCTCCTTTTAGAAGATGCTTCAGTGCTTTGTATGCAGGGATAATTTTTCCAAATGAGGGCACTGAGACTTCTCTGCAGCTGGAATAGAGTCATCAGTCTTGAAGAATTATATTGTTTGTAGACATTTGTTCTCATGGTGTTTTAAACAACAGCCTGTGGTGCTGTGTTAAAAGTTGCACTCCACTGGTATCTTCACTAATCATAAATACACCTGAGGGGAAATAAATATATTCCTTCCAATGCTGAGATACAGCAACTTTAAAAAGCTTGATACTGTTCTGGGTAAATCAATATGACTTTGTCTTCATTTGCACTAGAAAAGAAAGTACAATGCTGTTGTAAGAAATAGAGCAGTATAGACTCACCTGTTTGCTGCTTCAAGCCATTTGATGAGAGAGAATAAACTCTAAACCACAGAGGTTAGAAGTGGATATAAACCACATTTACCATACTTAATTCATCTTGATTCAGCCCTATGATTTTTTTTAAACTTTATAATAATATTACAGTGCTACCTTGTCTTCTTGTAGAGTTTGGCAAAACTTACTCCTTATTCTTTTGACAGGAAAAAGATGCCTGTATATCTTAACTTGGGACATGGACAGAGTCATTAGAGGCAAAATTGCTATTTTTAGTCAAAGAAGTCAATGCACACGCTTTCACTTCCCATCACACCAAAACATTGTAACCTAAAACAGGCCTTGTCAGAGTAAATCAGGGTGACTGGGAACTGTAATTTACAACGTTTTGTGGTCGGGTTTTCTTCCAGTAACCAGTGTAACTCTTGTGTCCTGCGGGCTGTCACACAGGAGTTGCTATTTATGGCTGTATGGCCAAGGGGAGGTGTTCACTGTGCTTTCAGGGCGTCGTTCCTTTTCCCTCCTGTTTCTCTGGGGCACGGCCATGGATCTGTAATCCCTGATGCGGGCATGCGTTTGCCTTCTGGTGCTTTGGAAGGGCCAAATGGACCTCGACCCGTCGCTGAGGCCACAAGGGCTGTGTGCGACCCCAGCTCCAGCCTCCTGCGGAGGCACCGGCACCGAGGGTCCCCTCTGCCGCCGTCCTGCTGCGGTGGGAGGAGAACGGGAGGCACGGGGGGCAGCAGGGCTGGTGGAGCACGGCAAGGGGAAGGGCCTGCTCACGGAGCACGGCAGCCACCTACCGGTGCAGCCCATCAGCCACTGCCTGTGTGAGCCTTCGGCTGCTGCCTGTGTGAGCCTTCAGCCATTGCCCATGTGAGCCTTCAGCTACTGCCAGTACAGCCCTTCAGCCACTGCCAGTGGGGCCTCTTCCCTCACCCCTTGCCATGGTGCTGCTGCTTCCTTCACGCCCCTCACCTAGGCGCTGGTCCTTCCCTCACGCACCTCGCCATGGCGCTGGTCCGTCCCTCACATACCTCCCCTCACACCCCTCAGCATGGCACTGGTCCTTCTCTCACACCCCTCAGCATGGTGCTGGTCCGTCCCTCACACGCCTTCCCTCACGCCCCTCAGCATGGCACTGGTCCTTCCCTCACACACCTTCCCTCACGCCCCTCAGCATGGCACTGGTCCTTCTCTCACACCCCTCAGCATGGTGCTGGTCCTTCCCTCATGCCCCTCAGCATGGCACTGGTCCATCCCTCACACACCTTCTCTCACACCCCTCAGCATGGTGCTGGTCCTTCCCTCAAACGCCTTCCCTCACGCCCCTCAGCATGGCACTGGTCCTTCTCTCACACCCCTCAGCATGGCGCTGGTCCTTCTCTCACGCCCCTCAGCATGGCGCTGGTCCTTCTCTCACACCCCTCAGCATGGCACTGGTCCTTCTCTCACACTCCTCAGCATGGTGCTGGTCCTTCCCTCATGCCCCTCAGCATGGCACTGGTCCATCCCTCACACACCTTCTCTCACACCCCTCAGCATGGCGCTGGTCCTTCCCTCAAACGCCTTCCCTCACGCCCCTCAGCATGGCACTGGTCCTTCCCTCATGCCCCTCAGCATGGCGCTGGTCCTTCCCTCACACCCCTTCCCTCAGGCCCTTGCCATGGCACCGGTCCTTCTCTCAGGGAGGAGGCACATTCCTTGCCTGAGGAGGCCATGCAGCACTGTTGGGGAAGCCACATCAGCCGGTGTGCCCAAGGGGCTGTCACAGTAGCTACAGTCAACTGGGGTGATGGTCACCCTGAGCTGATGGGAACAACACCCTGGGCCCAGCAGGACGTGGCAGCAGCTGCAGAGCTTGCTGTGGATCTGCTGGCGGGTCACTCAGCGTCCAGCTGGGAGCCAGCGGGGAGGAGGCCATGTCCAGTGAGACAGCCGGGTGGGTCAGAGTGGTGCAGCCCTGTCTCTGGCTCACTGCTGCTTTCCCTCTAACTGCTGCACAAGGATCCAGTGGCATTTGGGACAGGAGTACCTGCCTGCCTTGACTAGGTGAGGAGAAACTAAGGGTTGAGAAATTCAAAGGCTGGGCAGGAGGGCAGTGCCAAAATACACCCAAGCCTAATACCATTGCCACAAGCCCTGGCTTGCTTTACTCTTTCCCCTGCCTCAGGTAATGAGCTGTTTTCAACTGTGGTTTTGTGTATAACATGCTATTTTAAAATCTTTTCTCCACAGTTTATTTATGATGAAAGAGTTTCCTGGTAAGTGAATCCCTTTTCTTTTCATTTTTTCTGGTTATACCACAAAAGCTGCCATAATTAGTGTTTATGAGGAGAGAAGGAGAAAGCTAAAAAGTTCTGCTGGGTAGCTATTTGCTGCTGTGTGAGAAATGTCAGCGCAAGATGGGCTAGAATAACTAATTTTTTGAGCTAGAGAAGAAAGTCCAGGGGAATCAGACTGTTCCTGGTACAGCGGCAGCAGTCAGTGCCCTCTGCATGCCCTGCAGCAGCCTGGGGATGACAGTGTGCTCGGCAGAGCTGTGGTTGTGCCAGAAGGAGCCACCCAAGCAGTCATAAATAAGTGTATAGTTGGATCTTTCATGATTTAGTGAATGGCCAGTTTAAAGAAATAATTAAAAAAAATAAATATCCCTATTAATGTGTTAAAGTGCAGCACAGTAGGTATGGTAGTCTAGGAGGGCTGCAGATATTTTTCAGTTGCTTTCGTCTCATAGTTTTGTTTCTGGCACATCCCAGAGGTGATGTGGTGACATCTGGAGGTGACAGTGGAGGTGACAGCGTTGGCTTTGGTGTCACTGCCAGCTGATGTCATTTGGATTACAAGCACTAGGGAGCGTCAGGCTGCTTGGGCTGGTGTTTTCCCTCACTGGCTCTTGCCCATTTCAGAGGCAGGTTTCAAACACCCATTCTTGGCAATGGCCTGGTTTTCTTTGTTGCTTTTTGTGTGGGTTTTTTTGACTGAAATTCACTCGAGGGCTAGTTGTATTTAACTGTGGTCTTAAAAAAAAGAAAACATAACACAGAAGCTGAGTGTTGAATCTCCAAAAGCAGGGAATGAGACGTTGATCTAGTCAGTGCAATATCTCAAAATCCTTGTGGAGAAAATGTTCCATGAGTTTAGCATACAGTAGTTTGATAATGGATGATTTCCACAAGGATTAGCAGTTTGCCATGGGGAACTAAGCAGAATACAGCATTTTGAACAGTGAAAAAGATCACCTAGAAACAAGCTCTAAAAGTCATATTGTAATTTGTTTTCATACAAATTTCATTATTCCATTAGTTTGACACGGAAACAGCGGAGGGAAGAAACCTGTCAGTATCTAATCAGCAGTTTGAACTGCTGCCTGCTGCTATCTCAGTGCTCATGCAGCAGCAGTCGTGGCACAGCAGCTGCCCCTTGCTCAGGTTGCCTCAGCACGATTGGCTTTACAAAGCCCAGCATCCTGCTCCACACCCCTGCAGGCAGAGCTGCCCTCCCTTGGCCACATCCCATGGTTACTGTCCTCACAGAAGTGTTGGTGGTCCTTGGGTGTGCAATTTGCTCACTAAACTCCTGGGTTTTGTCACTTATTCTTAGCTGACAGGTCAGTTTGGCCAAGTAAAATCACAGAAGTCAAGAAAACAAAGGAGGCATCATGCATGGATGTGTGAGCTATTTCTTTGTGCATCCCTTTTTATAGAGGAATGTTAAGGCAGCCCAGGAGAGTCAAGCCTTTCTGCATGTTTGTGGAGTGTCAGATGGGGGAATAGCTGAGCAGGGGCCGCTGATGCTGTGCCCTGCTCTGATGTGTTTATGTGTTGCTCTTGTTTCCAGGTGGGAGTCCTTAGTCTTAGTGCTGATGTACATCATCTACATCTTTATAATGAAGTAAGTCAAATGTGCCCTCAGCTGGTCTAAATTCTAAGGCTCTCTGCTCCCCTTGCCTCTCCTAGCCCTTACAACAACAAGAAACAGCCTCCAGTTCTGCCAGGGGAGGTTTAGCTTGGCTATTAGGGAAAATTTCTTCACCAAAAGGGTTGTCAGGTGCTCTGGCTGCCCAGGCCAGTGGTGGAATCACCATCCCTGAAGGGGTTTAAAAGATGTGTAAATATGGTGCTTAGGAACATGGCTTAGTGGTGGGCTTGGCAGTGCTGAATTAACATTGGACTTGATGATTGTGGAGGTTTTTTCCCAACTAAACTATCCTGTGAATCTCATCCTGTGTGAACTGACAAAGGCTAATGCAGCAAACCTGTGGCAGAGCAGAGACCGGGATCCATCCTCAAGTCCCACCAAAACAATCTCTTCTGACTTCACTTTAGCATCCCTACTGGGAAATAAGCAGGAGTGAGATTCCAGTCTGCTTTTCATAGGTGCAAAGCTCTGCAGCAGTTCTTGCTTGCCTGGAGACCCATGATAAAACTACAGCACAGTTGGCAGTGATTTTCTGAGCACCTGGCCTATATGACTTCTTCCACACAAGTTCTTGCTAGTAAAACTGGGCTGTTCTGTTGTTTTATTCCCCTCCTCCTGTCTTGTTTTCAAAAACCAGTGGAAAGGAAACCCAGATTCAAACTGGAACATTCAACAAAACCTACCAGCTGCCAAGCACACCAGTGGTCTTGTCTCCACAAGTAAGACTAGAGATTTGTTTTGAAATGATGAATAGAGTAAATATTGTGAGAGCAATTCTCAGTGAGAACAGCAAAACAGTCAGGCTGGCTGAAGGGAGCACAAGTCAGAATTCATCTAATAATTAGAAATTTTGACAAGGAGGGTAGCTTTTCACTCTTGGAGCAATTAACTGACCAGCAAGACAGTTGTAATGTGTACATTTTTTTTTTTCTAAAAACAACGTTGTAATGTGAACAGGCTTTTCAGACCTGTTTGGATATAGCTTGTAAGGTTGTCAGCCTAGTTAGGGACTTCTGCCAGGTGTTCATAGGGGTCTATCCTTGCCTCTGAGTGTCATGGGGAGAGCCTTGGCTCATATTTGTGTCAGCTCCTGGATGCTCCAAGAAGCAAGGATTATTCCCCACCCCTGCCAAAGTTGAGATGAATTTAGCATAAGGTGTTACGTTTCTGGGTTGAGTCCTCCCAGTAAAATAATGCTGATACTCAGGTGCGATTGTGTGATAAAAAATACACTTGGATGATGACAAGCAAAGATTACTCGTGATACAGAATATTCATCACACCTAACACATAAACTTGCATATTATTCAAGATCCGTGGCTTCTGTCTTTCATGGCCTTCTGGGTACAGAGAGATTGTGTGATTTACAATTTAGCTGGAGCTCTGGGATCCTCCTTAAAACCAGAGGAGTTTCCTTCCCTCCCTCAGCTGTATTGCACAGGATACAAGGCTAGGAAAAGAAGACTGTCAAGAATTAAAGGTACATCCTGAGTTTGTTTCATTTGTGCAGGTACAACTCAACCATACATCACTTCTTTGAGAGGAAGACAAAAAACTCTGCAAATATGGTGAATGGTTTAGCAAGTAACACGGAAATGGACGACAACAGCAACTGCGATGCCACAGTGGTGTTACTAAAGAAAGGTAACTGTTCCAGTAAGTCATCCTCTCGCTTGCATCATTCTGGGTGTCCTCTCCCTGCTCACACGGTGGGAACTGCTGCTGTCTTGTAAGGAGGGGGCAGGTGGCCTTTTTGGAGCCCCTCTCTCAGATGGGGGACATGGTGTGGTGATCCCGGCCACCATAGCCTGTGCCACTGGAGGTGGCAAGGCCTCTTGTGGCTGATTCTTGCTGCTGGACAAGTGCTTGGCTGGAAGGACTCCTTCAAGCCCAGGGGCTGCTTAGGTAGCCTGTTACAGCCATTTTAAGTCCTCCTGTGGGCACTGTTACTCTGCACTGAAGTTGCCCATTTACAGCATCTCCAGTTAAATTTAACTCCACTCCAAAGGACATCAACTCAGCAAGAAAAAAGGCCCTACTTAGACCAGTGTACACTTTACCCTCATTGAAGGGAGGGCAGGGACTCTGTGTGGGTCTGGGTACTCTGCTCTTACTGCACATGCTGGCTTTACCATGCCCAACTTTTCCATGTAAGTGGTCTTTAAGGGTATTTCACTTCGGCTGAAATATGTTCCAGTTTGACTTCAGTCATGATCATGTATAAAAATGTTTGTGTTTCTTCGGCTTAAGAAAAATTCCCTCATCCCATAGCTCAGCAGCAGTACTTCAATGTCTGCATTTGCAAGGATGTCCTAAACTGTATTCATAGTGGATTTATTTTGTCTTTAGAACAGTCAACAAGCATTGCAGTATCTGCTTGGGATGTATATGTACCTGTCCTCAGGAATAATGCCACCTGTTTCCCTGAGGCACTGACTTAGCCTGAGAAGAAGCTCCGTCTTGTCAACATCAGTCCAGGTCTCTGACCACAGATGGGCTACCTCTTTTGTTTAGCTAGTCTGTCAAAAGAACCCAACCAACCAACCAAAAATAGGTGTCTTCCTGCAAACGGAGCTTGAGAGGCATAGTCTGTATACAGTAAGCAGTTAAACATGAAATGTAGTGGGGTTTATTTGCAGCAGCAAACGAGTCTGGCAGCTCTCAGTTACAGGCCTGTTGCAGAGGGAAGGCTGTCAGCAGTGCTGTGCACTCTGAGCTGGGGAAGCTGCTTTGTTGGGATGGCTCTCTGTTGCCTGGAGCTTTCCACAGCAGAACTGTGCTGGCAATTCTGTACCAGGAAAGTTGGACTGGGAAAACTCAGTAAGCACAAACTCAGGCCTTGCGTATCCAGCTTTACTCAGTGGCCTCAGGGTTAGTTCTGATTGTGGGATTTGGTTTAAATGTTCCCACTATGGGTATTTTGCATACTCTGCTGGTAACTTTCTGATCTGGACACTTGTGGTTACTCACACTGGCCAAGGAGAGAAGACAATGCTTCATCTTCTTGCAGATTGTTCCTGTATTTCCTTGGAACTGGGCCATGGAAGGCCTGGAAAGGCAAGTGGTGCTGCTTTGTGTCCCAGCCAGGGACACAGGGCCACCAACAGCCCCTGTTGCAGTGGGGTGCCTGGGGTTTTGTGTTCTGGGGCCTTTTCTGAACAGAGGACCAGAAAGTCTGAAACAGAAAGATTTCTGTGTTTGGCAGTTTTTCCAGGTGCCATTCAACAAGTGCCAGCATGGAGAAACTCTGGTTGGTTTTTGTTGTTGTTTTGTTTTGTTGTTTTTTTTTTTTAATACGGAGGAGCTCACATACCTACCCTATTCCATGGAAGCCTCAGTAGGGAAAAAACAGTAACATAAAGGCCAAAGAGATAGTCTTCTTTAAGACTAACAGTGCTGGTTAAAAATGGTAATGCCACAAAACATTTGCCAGTGTTTAACACTGGTTTTAATAAACCTGTGCAGAAGTGTGTTGGGTAAAGCCTCAGGTTTCCCTGCTGCCAAGTCCCAGTCCTGGTACAGAATTCACAGTCCAAGGTGTCATCCAGGTGCAGGAAGGGTGAACCCCAGAGGCAGTGAGCATTGGCACTATGCCCCAGGTGGAACATGATCCAGGGACTGGCCTCTGCCTCCCTGTCCCTTTGCTCCCGCGCTGTGGATTGCTCTGGCACGTGCACTTGCTGCTGCATTTGGTGGCAGTTCCCAGCCATGAGCTGCAAGCCTAGGGTGCAGGAACATTCTTTTTGTTTGTGTTGGTACCTTGTAGGAACACCGCGGTGGATGAGGACAGTATCCTCACAGAAGGGCAGGTTGCAACTGGAAGTAACTGCCTTGGTGGGATAGCTGCTGTTGAAGCAGTGGTCTGCCTAACACAGGCCTGTGATGAACTGTGCAGAGCAGATTTAGTTCTCTCTAAGGAGCATGAGTGGTGATACCATGTTGACAATTTATTTAAAAACAGGAATATAAGGTGTGTAGTAGGCAGAAATTAAGGACAGATGAGGCCTGTTTTGAATGGTGTAGCTGAAGGAATGGTTCTTACAGAGAACTTCTGGAACCAATGGGTTTATTCTTCTTGGAGCCACATGGAGCAGAGGGAGAGATTGCTGGAAGAAGGCCTCAATTTGTTTTTGTTCCTTGGCTGCAGGAAATTTCCACCGTAAAGCCTCAGTGATCATGGTTGATGAGCTGCTCTCTGCCTACCCACACCAGCTTTCATTTTCCGAGGCTGGGCTCCGGATCATGATAACCAGCCATTTCCCTCCCAAAACACGTCTCTCCATGGCCAGCCGCATGTTAATCAATGAGGTGTGTCTTTTATCTCCCCCACCTGCCCTTCTCCTTCTGAATTTGCATTTTCCTGTAGCAGTGTTTAGCTTGAAATGCAACTCTGGTATTTCTTCTGGATCCCTGACAGCGCTCTCCCGGATTTTATCCTTCTGACACTGACTTCACTGAACATCCCTTGCTCTCTGTGCACATGGAGATTTTAGCAGAGGTTGTTATGCAGTTATGTTACATGTAGCTGTTGCTGACAGGAGGTGCCCCCTGCATAGATCTGTTTAATAATATGGTACTACCCCGAGACTGTACTTAGCGTGTCACTGGTCTTGGAGTGCTCCTGGAGTCAATTCCACACACACTGGACCTTCTCTTGTAAAAGTTGTACATGTGAGATTTATCCCGTGGTCTGCAAGCAAGCATCATGTTGTACCTGTTGAAAGTCATTCCTTTTGCTTTTAAAGATAAATTCTTAAAGAATTCTACACATCTCTCTTTCTCTGTTCCTCCCTTTTGCTTAAAAACACTCAGATTTAAAGAAGTCTTATCTCTTAGCAAGACTTTGCCTTTATTTACAGAGACAGAGGCTGATCAACAGCAGGACTTACACCAACGGTGAGTCAGAAGTAGCCATCAAAATACCCATCAAGCATGTGGTGGAGAACGGAACGGGCCCCAGCAACTCCGCTGAGCGTGGCATGAATGGCACGCGGCGGGACGAGGACGTGGCCGAGGCCAGAAACGAGAACGAGAATGAGGATAATGAGAACAACGAAAACGACGAGGAAGAGGAAGAAGAAGACGATGATGATGATGATGACCATGAAGGGCCATATACACCTTTTGACCTACCCAGTAAGAAGCTCCTGTGTTTGTGTGGTGTTTGTTTGGATATGCTGGAAAGCGTTGCAGATGCACGTAGAGGTAGAAGTGTCTCTGAGAGCTTCCATCAGCTTTCACTTTGCAGTGAGGCTCCTGGCCACATGTAAAAGAGATGGGGAACTGGGAAGCAGCAGGACCCTCTCAGAGTGCAGGCTCCTAGGGTTGGGCACACCTCTGCTGCAGCTCCTGTCTTGGCCCTGTGCTGCTGTTGCAATAACAGGGGAGACACAGCAATCTCCACATGGGGGGTTCTGCCCCCAAAATGTGGTTCACCCCCTGGAGAGATGGATCTCTGCTCACTGTGGAGGAAGCTGAGGGTGGCTGGGCTGCTGGCAAGGAGCCTGAGTGAAGGTCAGATGTGTCCCTGGCTAGGACATGCCTTTGCTGGGAGGTGAGGTGTGCTCTTACCTCAGTTGGACAGTGCATTGCTAATGTGGGCAAGGCACCTGGTGATGCTGATGTGGGGCAGAGACACAGGGTGGTCCTCAGTGCTTCTGCTTTCCTGCTGTTCACTAGGCACTACCACAGTGCTTCTCACTCTGTATGGAGGGCTTAGAAAGTCAGAGCAGCTGCATGACTTGAGGCCCCACTTGTGCCTCAGGCTGCTGAGCACTGCACCTGCAGGATGGGGATCTTTTAGCCTAGTGCCTCTTAACCACATCAGGGCTCTGGTCCTGGGGTGATCATAATGTATCCCTGTCCTGCCTTTGAGACACAGTTGCCATAGCTGGCAAGATCTGCTGTGTTGCAGATGAGCTGGAATACTGTGGGGACTGGTCCTGCCCTTTTCAGGCAAGATACAATTTTGGGAACTCCTCTTCAGGTCTCACTCAAATGGCATTTCTGTAGTTTGAGTGAGGAAAAGACTTCAGCCTTAAAGGGAGTAGTTCAGATGTCCTATGGACTTTCATAGTATATGAAAGGCTGGCATGGACCTCTGGAGATCTCTGGTTCCAACCCCTGCTCAGAGCAGGTCCTCCAAGCCTGTGTCCAGTTGAGTTTTATTATCTATAAGGATGGACATCCCACAGACTTTTGGGTACCTGTTCCAATGTTTGACCACTCCCCTCCTGCCCACAGTAGGAAAAAAAAATGCACAACTTAATGTAGCATCTATTCTGAATTTCCCTTATTGGAAGTTGGGTCCATTGGCTGTTGTAATTCCCTTGTGCAAGGAATTTTGTAATTCCCTTGTGAAGGCCTGCCTCCATCTTTTCTGTACCCCCCCATTAGGTGATTGAAGGTCAGAGAAGAGACCAGAATCAGATCTCTTTCTTGGACTTGCATTTTATGTGGTTTCTATAAGAACTTGACTGGGGAGGAGGGGGACCACATGTGGTCTGACCCATTACTTAAACTCTCATGGAGGCCCATCGTACTCCTGTGCCTGTCTCTGCCCTCCTATCTGCCATCACATCATTATCTTCTGAACAAGGAATGGCATGTTGGCATAACAGGCTGAGGTGTCCCTGGCATCTTGCTTGCACATGCTAACAAAATAATGGCATTCTGAAATACAGCAGACACGACTTGTGATTGTTTCCCTTTGTTTTGTTGTTTGGCAGCTGGCAAGATAGAAATGTTGAAGTGGTTCTTCACATGGCCCTTGAGTTTTGTCCTGTACTTCACAGTGCCCAACTGTAACAAGCCTCACTTGGAAAAATGGTTCATGGTCACCTTTGCTTCTTCTACCCTGTGGATTGCAGCTTTTTCTTACATGATGGTGTGGATGGTATGTACCAACTAACCCAGAAACCACTGCCTGGGAGAAGCAACAGGAGGGGGTTTGTCAGTCTAGAGAAGTGCACAGGAAGTTCTACACACCTGAATTTTCAAGTGAGAAACCTTAGGTTTGCTTCTGTTTCTTGTGGACCTGTCCACACTCAGAGAAGAAAATTAGAGGCCAGTAGCCATGGCCTTTGAACTTGATTTAGTGCTGGCATTTCATCCAGATTCTTTACCTTGGGCAACAATTACAGCTGCAGCAGTGGAGCGTCTCCTAGTCCTGCAGGGTAGTGTGAGGGGTGCTGAGTGACAATCTGGCCACAAAAACTTTTCATTCTCTTGGAGCAAGCAAGCTCAAGAGACATGGAGTTGTGAATGATAACACTTTGAACTTAGCATGAACAATAGCATGACATTCACTCAAATTCCTGTAGAGCTAGAGCCATAGGGTGGTTTTGTGCCTGCTTAGCTAGTATTTGTATATAATAATGGTTACAAACTTCATCCAAGATCAGGAGACAGATACCCAGGGTAGTGAGCGACCATATAGTCTCTTTTCCAGGTTAGTATCAGGAAAACTGGATGAAATGTATGGAACAACTAACCTGAGAGGGTACACAGCAGGTGAGTGCTATCCTCTGCCCGTTGATGAATATACCAAAAAAGTCTGTCACTGCCTCTGTTTAAAGGAAGTGTGAGTTTGCACTGAGAGATACCCTCTGTCTCACAGCATCTTGCAGATTTGGGCCAAGTTGGTCTCAGGTCTTAATTCTTGTGAACAGCTTGACAGTTTATTTCATACTCTCCTTAGGTGACAATCATTGGGTACACACTGGGAATTCCAGACGTGATCATGGGCATCACTTTCTTGGCAGCAGGAACCAGCGTGCCAGACTGCATGGCAAGCCTTATCGTGGCCAGGCAAGGTGGGTCATCACAGGGATGGCATCCTGCTGTGGAAGTGTGTCCTGACATTCTCCTCCTCTTCAGGTAGCACAGTTGTTTCCTCAACAGGAGAATATACAGAGCTTTTTTCACGAGCCTGGAATTTAAAACAAGAACAAAAAAGGAAATAAATTGTGCTGCTATTGCAAAGCAGTTAACAGGTTCTCAACGCAAGTGTGGAACAAGTTCTGGCAGTATTGTCAACTTCAAGCCTTCCTCAATAATCACAGTAATTTTCTTAATTTGAATGTCAGTGGTATAGAACTATTTAGTGGCATAAGAATCTTTCAGGTCACCTTCCAGCTTTCCTTTATTGTCATAAGAACTGGAAGATACTAGTTTTTTTAGGAAAGCAGCTCCCCCATACTTGTGGCCCCAGCAACACATGTGTTAAGAGGAAAAGCAAGTAGCCAGTATTGCTTTGGGGAGCAAAACCAGTGGCTCCTCACTGAAATAAGCAGCTGCTGAACAGAAGACTCAAAGACCTTTTGCCATCAGTCCAGTACAGAAGCTCATGTGTCGTGGTCACAGTAAAGATTCAAAAGCCCCCCTGAACATGGCACCAGAGAGCTGGCACGTCACAGCCAGCTCAGTGGGTCCCCTCAGCAGCAGGGGATTAGTGGAGGGGAATTCTCAGATGATCCTGGAAGGTGTATTAAGCCCCTTTAAACCTGCTGGCCTTGTATGATTGGGGAGGGGGGCAAAGGGAAGGGAGGAAATGAGGGGCATCTTCCATAAATCTTGGCCTGTTTTACCTCAGATTAAAACTGCAAGACTTTTCTGAGACATGTCTGAGTGTATGTGGTTTCCATTCCTGCAGGTATGGGGGATATGGCCGTGTCCAACTCCATTGGAAGCAATGTTTTTGACATTTTAATTGGCCTAGGCCTTCCATGGGCTTTGCAGACCCTAGCAGTGAATTATGGATCATACGTAAGTCCTACATTTGTTCACATCATCATTATTTGTTTGTTTTTGCTAAGCCAGATCTATCTAGGGGAAGAAAAGTCCAAGATTCTGTGGATTTTATTTGAAAAAACAAGTAATTTTCTCTGTTACGATAGAGGAGAAGTAGAAATTAATTGTCACTGGACATTTCCCATCCTTTTGAGGACAAGTACTTCCATTTCTTCCTTGAATACAGAAGTCTGTGCTGTAGTAAGCTAGCTTACTAGAGTGCACTGGATTTTCATACTCTTGAATATATTTCAAGTAAGAATGGCCACGTTTTTAATAAGGCAGAGGGGATAAACACACAGGTGAAATGTAGAGTATAGATGAGATCCATAGGACTTTTGCTAAGAAAAATTCTGGCATTACTAAACTGTTAACACACTGCAAAGTGAAGGAAACTGTTACATAATTGGATGTTTCCGAGCGTGACCAGCAGCAGGAAACTCTGCAGAGCTTTCCTGTTTAAGACAAAACTACCCAACACCAATGGACTTATCCTTTACTTCCCAAAAAGAAAAGTGAAAAAAGAGCCAACCCCTGTCCCAGAGCTGCTGCAAGGTTCTTTCTGAGAAGGAAAAGCAGGAGATGCCACAGAGTTCTAGAGGGAAGTCGCTGTGGCTATTGCTGTTGCCTGGACACCACTCAGACAGCAGTGTAGGGCAGAGAGAAGACTGTTGATTACAGTCACTGAGTGAATACAAAGTTAAAAGGCAGGAGAATGACAGAACTGTTGAGCTTGGCAAGTACCTCTAGAGGTTGTCTAGTCCCCTGCCCTCTGCTCAAAGCTGGGTCAGCTAGAGCAGAATGCTTAGGACCTTGTCCTGTTGGGTCTTGAATACCTCCAAGGATGGAGTCTGCACAGCCACTCTCAGCAGGCTGCTTTGTTGTTTGACCACCCTCACAGTCAAAAGCATTCTTATATTATAATGGGATTTCTGTACTTAAAATTGTGTGGTTCCTCTTGTCCTTTCAATGGATATCACTCAGAAGAGTCTGGCTGCACCTTCTTTGTGTTTTCTCATCAGGTATTTGTGCACATTGCTAAGATGCCCCTGAATCTTCTCTTCTCTAGGCTGAACAGTCACAGCTCTTTCAGCCTCTCTGTATGTCAGTTGCTGCCATCCCTTAAATCATCCTTGTGGTCCTTCACTGGACTTGCTCCAAGAAGTCCATATCTTCCTTGTACTGAGGAGCTCAGAACTGGACCAAGCACACCAGCTGTGAGCGGAGAAGGATCATCTTCCTCTCCCTGCTGGCAACACTTCTCCTGATGTAGCCCAGGATGCTGTTGATGCTCCATGCCACAGGGGTGCATTGATGACTTCAGCTTGGTCTCCACCAGGATCAACAGGTCTTTCTTAGCCAAGCTGCTTTCCAGATGGTCAGCCCCATGCTGATATGTGGAGTTATTCCTTCCCAAGTGCAGGGCTTTTCATTTCCCTTTGTGGATGTTACTGAGTTTGCTGCCTGCAGATTTTTCCAGCCTGTCCAGCCCCCTCTGTATGGCAGCACAGCCATCCAGAGCACCAGCCAACTTCCCTGATTTTATATGGGCTGCAAACTTGCTGAGCCTGCTCTCTCCCTGTCATCCAGTTCGTTAAAAAAGACACTAAGTAGTCCTGACCCCTGGGGTAAGGCCCTAGTGACTGGCCCCCAGCTGGGCTTGCAACCCAGTGCTTCAGCTGGTTACCAGGCCATTCCACTGTCCACTTTTCTAGGCTGTTCTTCCTCTGTTTGTCCCCAGGGATGTTTGAGAGAATGCCAGAAGCCTTGCTGAAGTCAACATGAACAATGTCTGTTGTGCTCCCCTCACCCAGCAAGTCCTCCTCATCATACAAGGCTGTCAGGCAGGGTCAGCAGGATTTCCCCTCTATAAATCTACATGTCTTGTCCTTTGTGTATTTAGAAGTGGTTCCCATGATCATGTGCTCCATCATCTTCCCAGGGATCAAGGTCAGGCTGACCAGCTTTTAGTTCCTCAGATCTTCCCTTTTCTTGAATACAGGAGTGCCACAAGAAAGCAATGCTGTAGGAATAAAATCCCTTTCTTTAATGAGCAATTTATCTGTAGCTCATCTATATTTTTGTGAAAAAGGATGAAAACAAGTGGCTGAACAGAAGCAGCCAGCTTTCTTGGAGGCATAACAGTATCACTACTGTTTTGCACACCCAAAATGTCCATTGTACAGTGTGATCACATGGTTGGAAAAGACAGTCTTGGAAACTGCCCCACAATTTGCAGTTTTCACTTGCTGTTCCTGGATTTCTCTCCAAATCCTTGGGTAATTGGACTTCAAACAAAGCAAGCCCCCTTTCACCACCCTGTTATTAGTATTTTAGAAGTATTACTACGTTGCTAGCAAAGGCTGGCATTAGCTGGGTCAGGTGTACCTTGGTGACAGTGGCTAGAGCTCCAAGATGCTGGTTGTTTGTTATTCCAGGAGTGTGGCCCTGGCACCCAGGTCAGAGGGTGCAGCAGACGTGGAGCTCCAGTTCCTGAGGTCTGTCAGGCTGAGCCTTGGGCTGCTTGCATCAGCAGGCCCTGCTAACTGCACTGGGGCTCATGGGCTCTGGCCAGCCTGGTTGTCCACTGAGTATCACTGTGAGTCAGAAGTACTAGGTGATTTCTGAGCTAATAGTACAGGATTTAGTACTGCTCCTTTGGTGTTTGGCAGGACCCAAATGTGTCTCAGTAGTATCTCCTGCAACAGGGGAACTCTTCAAAGCTGTCTTGATGCCCCTCAGAGGCAGGGAAAGATGTGTAGAAGACAAAAATAGCTTGCTTGCTTGTTCATGATTACTCTGGTGTGGTGATCCAAAACTGTGATTGCCTCCCTAGAATGTTGAGTGGACTTCGGCAAAGTTAAACTCCTGCTGAAAGTAAACACATTTTGATAAACAAGCTGTAATAACTTCTGTGGAAGCTGTGTCTCTAAAGGTAAATTTTAATGCAGAAGAGCCTCCTAGAAGACCCCTCCAGCCTTTCTTTTCTGGGATTCTAAACACTCAGGGCTTTCTCCTGAGTATGGTATATCTCTAATATCATACTAATATCTCTAATATAATATCTCATATATCTGTAAAATCTGTACATATATATATTGTTCCAGTCTGCCTGCCTCAGAATCCCCTGATTTTGCCCCCTGTTAATCCTGGTGTAAAGAGTTCTGCCATGTTACTGTGCAGAAAAGGAGAAGATTTGCTCCTTCCTGATGCTGTGTGTGCACGTGTGTGGGGAATCTGGGTACCATGGCTGTGATCATGGGCATTCGGCGCTTCCTCAGCCATTCGGCGACGTGGCTGCGTGTGGAATTGGGACTTGTTGAAACAAGCTCACTCCATAGGATAGTGTCTGAGTGGGGAAAAGGCAGCTTTGTGATCTAACAGAATGAGTCAGGAAAAGAGCAAGACTTGGGGGACCTGTCAGAGAATCAAATGGGCTTGCTGGAGTCACAGTAGGTGAATGGCAGAACTGGAAATAAGCTGTGAATCTCTGGAGACACGTCCTGGTGCTGGGTTGCTAAATTGCATTTTGATTGAGTGCCTCTCTTCTAACTGTCCCTTCCCCAGCCCCATTGTCAGTGGATACTTCAGCTTAGTATGTATTTAAGTATTCCTTCCTTATTACAAGAAGAGAAAGGAAAACCATCTTATTTCAGGTTCTCAGGCTGCATCTAGGAAGCATCTGTCACCTGGTTTAGAGAAGGAAGTTTTCCTTCTGTGTTCCTTCTTTAAATGAAACATTTTCCCCTAGGTGCCTCATCCTTTGCCTTCAGCTCAAGTGTCAATTCCAGAATTCCTGGCTTGGACCAAGGCACCAACTCTTTTCCCATGAAAAGGCAGATCTATTCAGGATTAAACTTTCCACATCAGATCCCTTCTGTTTTTATAATGCCAAGTCTTTAACCCAACCATATGTTTATTATTTCAAGGATCCTTGTTTCTGAACACTTATTAATGTCCAGGTACTAACTCTGCCTTCCTCTGTGCTTCCCACTGGAGCTTCCATCTCCACTGCTCACTTGGCCACCCTCCTGCAGCAGCTCTGGCCTTCTGTTACTACACAGCTAATCTGGCAGGCCAGCAGGGCTTTTGGAGGAGAAGCAGCATCCCCCTGGACCTTTGAGAGAGTTCACTCTCTCCTTTCCTCCAGCATCGAGTCCTGGACACGTTGCTGACTCTGTAATCCAGTAAGCATCCTTCCCCAGTCCACCTGGCATATGCAGAGTGGAAGGATGTTTGCTCCTTATCTTCCATCCAGTTGCTTCCCTCTGGAATATTCTTTTGCATGTAAACCAGACATCATCCAGCAGTATTGTAGAGAACAGGAATTTCAGCCTAAGGATAAAGAGCCAGGTTGATTTGATCTCATCAGCATTTGGGAGTATAATCATGTCACTCCAATTTGCTCCTTTGCCCAGTAACTTCAGGCAGTTTCAGCAAAATTTGACAGTACATTAGCAGTCTGAGAGACCTGATATTCCTTCCACACAAACAAGCAGCTTGAGACAGCAGGAGTAATCCCAGTGCAATCGTATTTAGGCATCAGAGAATCCAGAGGGAAGCAAATGCTTGCAAAGAACACATGGAGATGGGAAGCATCACTGCTTTGCTCCTTGCTGACCAGTTGATTTTCACTGGTTTAATTCCAAGGCACTGGGGTGAAGGGTATGTTAGGACATAGCTGGCTCCCTGGCTTCATGGCAGAGAGATTATTGGGATGATTACACTGTAGTAGAGCAAAAGTGTCCCTGCCAATCCTCCTAGAATTATGGGAGTTCTCTCCAGCCATAGCTCCTGCATCTCCTGTGTGATACCCTGAGTGGCCATGTGCAGCACTCCAGGTATGTACCCTCTGCAAAATGAATTCTGTGATACAGAGCAAAACAGTGACACTTTCTTAGGAGTCTAAAAACAGGTTTAAGAAGGAAATTCCATTTAAACATGCAGCAATGCATCAATGTTTGAAGTTCCAGTTTGCTGAGACCACTGTCTCATGGCAAGACCTCAAGAATGCAGGATTTAGACTGAATTTCCACTGCCAGGCAGACACACTGAAGGAGAAGGATACCCAGACATACAGAAGACCTGCAGCTTTTTCAGCTGAAGGATGGGAAACAAAGCATAGCCCTTCTGAAATTCCTTACTGGGGTAATTTCTGTCATATTTGGGCCCTGAAGCAAAACCAGTGTGGATTTTGGCAGTAGTCGCTCCTTGTTTTCCCTTAAGCAGCTGCCAGAAAAGAACTTAAGAATAGAATAACTTCTATTTCCATTGTTTTTCCTCTGCTGTTTAGCTTCAGCCTTGGTTACCACAGCAGCATGGGAATGGCTGGAGCTGGTGGCAGCCTCTTTGCATTTGCTGCACAAGCAGCAGGGAGGTGGTCCCCCTCAAACTCCTGACAGAGGAGGCTGTGAATGTGCAAACCTTCTGTGCATGATCACCCAGAACAGCATTCTTCTGCCTTGCTTCAGCCCCTACACACAAGCCAGTCCTCAAAGGGGAGTTTGGGAATAGTGATTTTTCCTCCTTGCAGTGTGAGGGAGTGCTTCCTCTGCAGCCAGTTTTCTCTTGGAGAAGAGGCATTGCCTATTCTTAAATGAACAGGAGACTGGGCTTTTCCTTATACAATTAAAAGGACTCCAGCTGAGACTCTTTTCCTGGTCTTTGCCAAAACCTGAAATTATCTCCTCTCTTACTGTGAGTTTTGAATGTTCTGCTGTCCTTGTTTTCCCTGAACTTGCACATTTTCACATATCCCAAGGAAATGTATTCCATTGCCTCTTGCAGGAAATGCCACTCATCTCATGAGAGGGCTGCTTGACTGATTTCTGCCCTAATTTGACAGATCAAGGACACATTTTTCTTAAGCTTTTGATTCAAATTTCAGAATCTTCTGGGCTTCTGTGCTCATAGTTAAAAGCCATGATAAGAAATGGGGTAGGCTGGTGATTACCATAGGAGTGGAATCAGTTAAATCTGTATTTCCAGAGCTGTAGACTCATGGGAAATTTGTGAAACAGCAGCAGGTAGTCCAAAGTCAAATTCAGGAAAAGAAAGGGTTTGTCAGGAAGCTCATTTGGCTGAACTAGATACAGATCACAGGTGGAATTTCTGGAAGAAAAAGTGCAACTGTTTGAGTAAAAAAATATTGCTTGTGAGCTCAAAGTACTGGAAAAGGTGTGAAGAATTCCAGATGCTTCTGCTGAGGCTGAGGAGGTGATGTATGCATGGCACCTCCCTGCCGTGGAGCAGGTAGAAAAGGGACAGAAAAGGACAGAAACCACATGTGAAAAGGGCTATACAACAACTGAGAAGCAAACAGGAAATAACAGAAGGACAGTTGGAACAAGTGGGCATTGGTGTACGCCTGTTCCCAAAAAACACTTGCCCTGGGATGACTGGGAGATGGATTCCATAGGTGAGTGCCTGGTGTAATTCCAAATGAACTGGACTTGCAGTGCTGTGGCTTTGGCTTGCAGGGAGCACTGCAGGGCTTGGGCAGGGGCCTGCACAAGGCACAGCTTGCCTGGCACACATGGCCAGGCTCACCTCAGCAGCCTCTGGCACACGGGGAGAGTGGAAGCATGCTTCAGGTAAACAGAGGAGAACAGTGAGAGGAGCAAGGCATGCATGAACCGTGGGGATTCTGCCTCATTTGGATTTCACTCTCTCAAAACCACTCAGCAGCACTGTGTAAAAACCAGTGCTTCTCTAGGCTCACTTTTGAAGTAGATAGATGCCTGTCAAAAAGTGTGGCAGGGCTGCCAGGAATGTTCTTATTATTTAGGTTCATTAATAGCTCTCTGCTTTGCCCAGCAGTGGGAGCTGAGCTAGATACCAGGCCAGGAATGTGGATGGTTAAACCCAAGTTGAGAACTGTTAACCTGGAGTGGAATTCCAGTGTTTTGGTGCAGTAACCCTGTGAAGGGAACTTGGTGCTCACACTGTAGAAGGGGTTGCCACGTTTGCTTGGCCCACATAGGAACAGCATGATGTGTGTGGCTCTTGCATTGGTAAAGCTGCTGTAAATAATTAGTGTACATTTTCTGCTTTTGAGTTATCCCTAATAGCATCTTTTATTCCCCTAAATGACCTCCAGGGAAGAGCCTTGCAGATAGTCTGAAGAAAGCAGCCCCAAACACCTCTCTTTGGAAGCACTGTTTTTGGCAAATTAGACACAGAGGCCTTTGGAATGTTCTGCTGGTTTTAGGCAGGATAAAGTTGTAACTGAGAAACAGTGTCTGCACTTTAGGTTAAATTCAGACATTTTCCATGCTAAAATAATTCCATCTTCTTCATTTGCTTCCTTTTCCTGTAGATCCCTTTCCAATTGATCCATTTTATACTGACAGTTTTTACAGATATTTGGCACTGGTCGAACAAAATTCCTGACCAAAATCCAGACAGGAATTTATTGTAAAATAGTATCTTTCCTAGCCAGCTGCTGTTCATTTGGGATAGCAGGGAAGGCGGCTTTAAATGTGTATTTTAGTTTTAGTACACAGAGTTAGTGTAGGACTTTTTTGCACTTCATAGTATGGAAATGCAGGTTAGCTGTTACATATGGGCCATTCTGATGGGTGGAAGCAAGAGAGGAGGAGTGGATGCACAGGAATGACTGAAGCAGAGTGGGCTGGTCCATCTCTGAAGTTTACATTAGCAGTGAGATCATGACATTTTTCATCTTCATTTATGCAGACAGTCCCAAAATCAGTCTTCATGCCCTGAAGCAATCCAAATCCTCCATTTCTTTGAGCAGTCTGATGAGAATATTGTATTTAACATGTAATGGCCATAGGAATGTAATGGTCCTGCTGTCCATTCATACCCTTACAGCACATTCATCCTAAAGAAATCCTCCAGTACCTTTCAGACAAAATGATCATCATGGCTGTAGCCTTTTTGATGGTGTCAACAGTCCATAGGGAAGGAAAGTGTACCATTTGTGTGAGCTGGTATGCTAACATCTGTGAAGGGAACAGCATAGCTTGGGCAGCACGGATTGCCTTAGAAGATCCTGGGTGTGCAGAGCACAGTGCAGGCTGAGAGTTCCCAAGTGTCAGGATTGATGATCCTTTCTGACTCTACAGCTCAGACTCTCCCCTCAGTGGTCCCTGGGGAGTGAACCTAAGTCATTACTCTGGATTTAGGAGCCATAGTGGGGTGGAAAGGATTTCCTGGCTGTGGTGCAAAATGATACAAGTGTATCAGTATTCCTGCATTCTTAAAATTGTAGTGCTGCTTGACACATTAGCAATACCCACTTCTTGTGCAAATGGGATTCTTTATAATCTAACTAGAAGGATGGGAGCACTGAGAAGCCAACCTTCCCTAGAAGGATGTCCCCTTCACACAGTAGCTACTGGAGAAATGCCTTGAGGGATTCCACTGAGTGGTCCCCTGATGATGCTGCAGATGATGCTGTTTGAGGTCATATAAAAATGCCCAGAAGGATAATGATTAAGTTCCCCAAGAGAAGGATGGGAAACCAAGGACAAGTGTGGTCCTAGCTGAGGAGCAGGATTGGAGAGATGGCTTTACTCCCTGTAGCCTTCCTTTGTAACGTTAGGTTTATGTCTCACAAAAATCATGTTTTAAAAAGTATTTGGGCCTTAAAGATGGAGGTGACTTCCTTAGGTTAGACTCAAAGCCTCTAAAAGTGGCAGTTTAATGGCTTCCCAGCTTTGTGGACCTGCATCTTGGTTCTTCTCTTGGAGAGTGTCTGTAACTGTGGCTCTGCCATGGAGACAGCTGCACCAGAGCCTGTGATGTGCCTGGTACACAGCCCTGCAGGCAGTAAGTTGTCTCCTTGTCTGATCTGCCTCAGTGCTAAATCATGTCCAGCCTGTGTTAGTGTGCCATGATGCATTGATACAGACACATTTTCAGCACCTGAGACTCTGGTTTTGAGATTACTGACTTGTTCCCTTCACCAAGAGGAGTAAGAGTAGGGAAGAAATAAGGTGAGAGTGGGGAAGAAATCAGGCTCTTGTGTGTGTCCTTGTTTATTTTCCCGCAATGTGAAGCATTAATCGGTGACTGAATGCAAAGTTTCCTTTCCCCTGTTTGTTCTTAAAGGACTCATATAGGAGTTAGAAAATGTCATGATATAATAGTACAAGGGATGGCAAAGCTCACATGGAAGTGGAACACTGTGAAATGCTGTCAGGTCCTAAGGATGCTCCTCTGATAACACTCCTTCGTTAGCAAAATAGGGAGTAGGCAAAGTTACCTGTGATGTAATGGTCTGACTTGGCATTTACAGCTTGCAAGCCACTGTTTAGCAGCCCAGCAGTTTAGGATTATGGAAATATAAGCAGAGAGGAATATTGTTTGAATTTGTGAGATGGTTTGATAAACTTCCTTCTTTTACAGATTCGGTTAAACAGCAGAGGACTTATCTATTCTGTTGGTCTCCTGCTGGCATCAGTTTTTGTCACAGTATGTATATAGTCTTTTGTTCTTTTCTGAAAGAGGGATTTTTATAGACATTTTCTTCACCTGCTCCTTTCTCACCTCCAGCTGAAACAGTGGTTGCAAAGTCTGTTGTTACGGGATAGGGGTGCTCCCTGCTGTTGAAAGCTTCCCAAGGCCTTGATCCGGCTCTCCACAGGAGCTGTCACTCCTACAGGATGGCACTCCTGCCTGTGTGTTTTCCATGGGAGGAGCCTGGGAGAGCCACTAGTAATCAATAGGAATTTCTATGCTAGAGCTGAAGCAGGTCCGTTGAGGCATGCTGAGATCCATTGTTCTGTGAGACAAGCAGACAAAATGCTGAGCAGGTTGCTTGGCCCTCTCTAGGATCCTTCTGAAAGCCAGCACAGTCCAGAAAAAACAGTGCCTGACAATGTTTCTGTTGAAATCAGTACTTGGTGTTCTCTGACCTTTCCCAGAAATTATAGAAGAGGAATGATGTGACATCTTCCAACTCTTAAGATGGGAGGGGCGTCCTGTGCAATGCACACCAACACAATTCCCACATACACAAGACCTTAATCTTTGGTGGGACCAAACTATGCAAAGTCAAGCAGTCTTAGACTGTGTGGCTCCAGACTGAGATGCAGAGGAGCACATGAAGCATTTTGAGTTAAAAAGAAAAAGGAACCTGGCCTTTAAATCCATTTCTGATTGAATTAAATGGGATTGTTCTTGCCAAAATTAAATTCACTGCAGAAACCTAAGGTGAGGTAGTGTAAGTCAGGTGGCTTTTGTGACTGCTGCTCTGATTTACTTGAGCTGTGGTTTTCAGCTCACTTGGTGCAGTTTGTGATTGCTTCCAACTAATGATCATCAGTAAGGGGACAGCCCTCTTTTGGCTCCTGTAGCTGAGGAGGGGATTTACCACTTTATTCAAAATGTTCCTGCTGTGGTGGCTTACTCTGTGTTTATTGTAGGTTTTTGGTGTCCACATGAACAAATGGAAACTGGATAAGAAGCTAGGGTGTGTGTGCCTTTCCCTTTACGGCATCTTCCTGTGTTTCTCCATCATGACAGAATTCAATGTTTTCACTTTTGTGAACTTGCCAATGTGCAGAGATCACTAACGCAGGTGGCAGACTGTCAGGAGGAGCTTCCTTTTTACCTGTGCAATACAAGCCACGGCTGGCATCTCCTGGATGCAGTGCACCTCCAAGTCGTGACCTATATCCTGTTCACTGTTCATAGGACCTGTGGCCCCATCTAGGTTTGCCCTCTCCCTGGCCCCCACAACCTGCAACAATCCTTCATCGATGTGAAGAATTTTTTCAACATCCATGTGATTTCCTAGCTCAGTTTTTGAACAGTGTGACTGAGACTCAAGATGAACTGGCTGCTAACTGGCGTTAAGCCAGTCAAAACTGGTCTGCTACAATTCCTTCTTTTTTTAAGTTATTTGATGGAAGACTAATTAATTTATGACTTAAGACTATTGCTACAATGCAGAAGAGGGTACGTCGTATGGAGGTTGACTTTCAAGGAGAATCATGGGAATTTTTTTCAGTTGTAGGGGGTGTTTTTTGTTTGTTTTTAGCTTTTAGTTTTGGGTTTGCAGGTTTTTGTTTGTTTGGGGGTGGGGGTGTTGCTTTTGTTCTTTTTTTTTTTTTACTTGCCAGAGATCAACGTCCTCTCTTGCATCTTCTCCTTCTGAGTGCTGGGTCTCCTGTAACAATCCAAAGGCCACAGGGCAGCGTAAAATGGAAATGCAATTCAAGGTACTCAGCATAAGAATGGATAAAAGAAGATTGTCAAGGAAAAGACTGATGACTTTTTACTATAAATAGTTAACCTTGTACAGGTTTGTTAAAGAATGCAAGCTAAATGTGGATTCAAAGGGTAAACACTGCTATCATTTTACTATGAATGTTGGAGTTTTATTACTAGGGTGTTTGTTATTTCCAAGCAATAGTTTGATCGTCAGCCCAGGAGGGCTACCAAGGAGGTGTCCTGGTTTTTAATGGTCCACCTGTGGAAATGGAAGGTCAGAACTTTCTCTGCTTCATCAGATTTCTTATTTTGGGGGGATTCAGTAGTTCATGTCTTATTCGTTCTGAGAAGGACATAAGTACATGTGAAAACTTTTCTAAATGAGTTACAGACACTGGTTTCTTTAAGAGGAAAGAGGCGTATTTTGCACAGACATAGTTACTGAAGTCATAATCTGCCATTCTTTAAAGAATACACTGGACCTGGCCAGATATTTGTCGTCTTAAGCAGTTGAACTTACCTGATAACAGATCATGTGGATTCATCACCTCTCCTTTTGGAAGGGAGGAAGACACAGACAGAGATGGCACATTTTAAAATGTGGAATATCTTCAATGCAGACTCGCTCACAGATCTTAAGTTATTGTGAAAGTTTAGCTATTCATTGTTCCAATATCCCTGCTAGATTTTGTATAATTCTGTATTAATATGCAGGCAGATTCCACTCCTGAGAAACACCATCACTGCTTCATCTGTATGTATTGATACTGTGGGTTCCTGCCACTGTGGCTCTTGTATTTACTTTAAGCACTGATCACTTCTGATCCTCTTGTATATGTTCTGCTATGAAATGTATTAAGAGACTACCAGCTAGGTGAATGTTTTTTGTATATGGTACAAACAGTGGCAAATAATAGTAAAGGTACAGCAAACCCTACATAACAGAAAGAAAGGAAAAAAACCCGAAGCACCAAACCCTAAAGTATAGCAGGAAAAGAAAGAGCTCCGGTTTAAAAGAAAAAAGAAGAGAGCCATGTTCTGTTCACAGACGAAAAGCCAATTTTTTTTTTCATTTGCACTTTTGGAATTGATTTTTTCAACCTGATTTTCTTTGGGCAAAATGTTGTAAATGGAAGTATTTACACCCTGTGGTTTCCCTTCAGCTGAGCAGCTGGTTTTCTTTGTTTGTTGCACCAAACACGTGGAGGCACTGGCAGCTCTTGCACTGTGCGTGGCAGCGAGGTCCTGTGGAAAAAGCCACGTCCTGCTGGTCTCGCTCGGGGAACAACGTGTGCTGGTGGATCCCTGGCAAGAAGAAGGAAGGGTCCAGGGACAGGCAGCAGAGAGAGTGGATGACATGCCTGCATCACCAGTTTTCATCCTGGAAAGCAATTGTGTTGCTGCTTGTTGAGCTCTGCAGCTGAGGTTTGAGCAGCCTTCTTGTACCTGTGCCCACGGGACATCCTCTTGTGTTAGGAAGCCCACTGTACCTTCCTGTTGTTGGATTTTTGTTTATTTTGTTGTTGTTGTTAATGAGATGAATAATAATAATAACAGCCACTAAAATGCCTAAAATACTTCCTTAAGTCAAATGATGTTTGCAGCAATGTGGCACATGTCACTAAAGCCACCCCACAAACACGCAGCTCCACTTCATAGCAAGATGCAGTTGCTCCTAAGCAGAGAGTGTCCTTGCTGATAAGGGGAAGGAAAAAAAGAAGAGAAGTTTCATATCAGGGCCTATTATTTCTTCTATTTTGAATATTTATACTGCTGCTCCAATGGAGCCAGTTGGATCTATTTCTGCGAAATAGCCGTTACCTATCCCATGGCACAAAAACTGCACAAGTATTTTTTAGGAACTTTTCCTACTGGTGTGCATTAAATACTGTAGTAATTGTAGTTTTGTGTTGTGTGTAAAACCTGAAATACCTTGCTTTGATACTTGTGTGTGTTGCCAGAATGTTCTGCAAGCAGCTTGTTCTAAGCAGAAGCAAAAGGTACCTTGAACTGCCGTTACCTGTCCCGTAGATGGCTCAATAAGCACGTCCTAGAGTGATGCTTTCTGCCAGATGTGGTGATGGTTTGCACCTAAATTGTCAGATCCAGGCCTGGTTTGGAACAGAGCAGACCAACTGAGTGTGCCAGGAGAGAGCGTGCCTCTCACACTCGTTAGCACAGTCACGGCCTGTGTAGAAAGCCCCAGAGCAAAAAAAATGGCAATTTTTTGGCATCCTTCCTGTACGCCGTCTCCAAAAGTGGCATGGACAGTTCTATTCTGATGCAGGGCATACCCAGAGCTTTACTGGGCCTTGCAGAGGACTGAGTCTCCCAGGAGTTCTCTCCTCCCAGGGAGGCTCTGGAGGACAGCCAGTGCCTGGCTTCAGTGTCCCCGTGGGAGGCTCTGCTTTGCCCGTGGCTGCGTGAGCTGTCACCGGATGCAGGGCCTCAGGAGCCAGCCAGGCTGCCACAGCCACTGGGGCTAGGGGTGGCTGCTTGTGGGGAGAAAGAGGGAGCTGAGGGGCTCTGAGGCCCAGGGTTGGGGGGCTGCAGGGAGCCACCGGGGAAGCTGGGTTGTGTTGAGTATTTTTAGCGTGATTCATTTGCAGTTCTCATCTTCTGAAAGCAATGATCACCTTCAAGTCTGAGGCTGCACTGGGTCTTGGACCAGTCCTCTGTTTTTGTTTCCATTCCTAGCAATTTCAGATGATCTTCAATGAGTATTTCAAAGAGAGAATAAAGAGCCTTTTCCTCCATGGAGAGGCTTCACTGCGGTTCTGACTTTGACTTAAATATGTGATCCTTGGCTGGTTTCAGATCTGCTTGACATGGATGGCCTTCCTTTGACAGTGGTTCAAAGGCAGAATGATAGGAGAGGGTGTGATAAGAGATGGTCTTAAGAATGCTGGGAAAACTGCTTTTGTCCCTACCAAAGGTGAACTTTTTACTTGCCTTTTTTTTCCCCTTTTTTTTTTGTTTTTCGTGTGCCGTGCTTTTTAATAGACTTTTTCTGTGATAGGAGCAGCAATATGAAATGTGTGCATGGGAAATTTTCACTTGCATAATTTGTTGGTTTTGCTGTGATGCCACTTGCATGCTTAGTTTCCAGCTCTCTGTCCTCAGCTGTGCCACTGAAATCAATTGATTAGCTTTGGATTTGTGATGATGGTGCTCATGGAGAATGGGGTGCAGGACTGGGTTTTTTTCTTGACAAAACAAATCAGGTAGAACAGCAGTCAAGTTTTAGAAAAAGCAATGTTCAAGGCAGGTGGAGCAATCTGAAGGTAACATTTAACCCTGCTGTAAGAACAGGGATTTTTATATGTCTTTTCCAACTGATACTTGTGAGATAAAATGTACATTCAGTATTGTTGAATAACTTTTTAGAAAACCATAGCTTTCTGCTGACTGACAAATATTTCTTATATTAAGATTTTTTGGAAACCCTAATCTTTTCAATTAAAGTTCACAGAGATGCAATAGTGCGAGGTTTGTCTATTTCAAAGTTACACCATTGGAGCTTTAAACTTGTTTAAAAATATATTTTAAAAATCAATCTCAGGGGACCATGCTTACCTGAATTTAATTCTGCCTTGTACTTTCAAAGTTTCACTTGTTCAGCAGCCACTGCAAGTTAGTCTAAAAGAGACTTAAATCCTGGTAAGAATGTCCCGTTTAGGTTTCTACAACTTTACCTGAATCAGTTTAAAGCCATGGTTTTAAGGAAAGCAGTGGAAGTTTGAATATTTGAAAGACCTCAGCCACTTCAGATTTAAGGAGCTGCAGAGTCTGACTGTACTGAATGGATGTAGCAAGCAGAATGCAAGGCTTAGTTTCAGGAAGAGAGTTTTCAGTATTCAGGGACTTGAGTGAAATCTGACCTTTGTGAGATCAGGGGCAGAAGCCCTGTGACTGTTGTAGGGTCCGTGATTTGTAGCAATGAGTCCTGGAAGGGATGGGGACACTGCATTTTTTTGGGTGAGTGGCCTTTTTATTTTCTTACCTGAATAGATAAATGACTATTAATTAGTAAGACCAAGCACCTTTAAGGGAATTTACAGGAATACTCTGTTAGCACTTAGTGGCCTCAAATCTGAAGCACAGTTCCAAAAAGCATCTACTTCTGCCCAAACTGCTTGTACTTGTCTGGCTGAATCTGCAGAATCAAGCTCTGGTGAGGACTTGATCCCTGCCTTTTGGAGAAGTCCACTTTATTTCTGGAAAAGCAATAGGGTAAGAAATGGCAGTCTGTTTCGTTGTGCCCTGGGGATGTAAATTGGCTATGAAATAGATTATTTGCTGGCCTGAAACAGTCTGACATCTAGGCCAAGGTAACCAAGTTTGGGTAGAAGCAGCTAATTTCAGGAAGGCTTCTAAAAAAAGCACAGATTGTTCAAAGCATCATATTTTTAAATGCATTTATGTAGCAAAAATTACTTCATCATGGTTTTTTTTAGATAGGTTTCTGTTTCTCTAATAGACTTTTAGAATGAGTTTGAAACCCTCCACACCAGAACAACCTGACAGAAGCCGCCACATCTTGTCAGTGTAATCTTTGTCTGCTAGGTAGGATTTGAATGGTGCTAAAAGTCAACGTGATAATTGTACAGCAGCATATTCAACATAACATTTTTATTGCCAGCTGAGGAAGAACACACCACTGTATGCCTGACCCTGTGGGGACGTTTGTAGCTGGTTACAGATCCGCTCCAGTGCTGAGCATTTGTCACTGAGGTTTTCCACTGGCGTGCCTGACGAGCAAAGTGAGACCTTGGGTTCCTGGAGGAGCAATGCCTGCTGCTGAACATATTGTCCTCTCAGGAGAGGAGAGGGCTGCTGGGGCACAGGCCTTTGGGCTACTGGTTGCTGCTGCCAGCCTGGGATTACGCTTGCTCCTTTTTCAGAGCAGGGGCATGTGTTTCCCTGAGAACCGAGTCTTTCCTTAGCTCTGGTCAGGGTTGCTTTCAGCTGATAAATGCTGGAGCAGGGGAGGGAACAAGGGCTCCGTTCACTTCATGTGTGCAGAGGAGGATGTTGGGTGGCAGATGCTCTGTCACAGGAGGACTTTGGATGGAGCCTGTGTAAATGTTGGGACATTCTGTGAAATCTCTCCCGGGGCAGACATCTCTGTACACCCACTTTGCTTCCTTATTTTGTCTTGCTCCTTGTGTTGCCAGGATTCAGAATTTTGCTTCCACTTTCTCATAAGCTGCATCCCTCTGGCTTTGAAGGCTGGCCCACATCCTGCTTTCTGTAACACAGAATTAATGCACTGGGCTAGCACAAATAGTGTGCAGGTTTTGATCCAGAAAGCTGATGGGAGAAAATGCAAGGAGATCCTTGCTTGGCACACCAGCCTCCAAGCACCTGACTCCAAAGAGCACAAGCTGCCTACCTGGAAAGTGCCCCAAGGCACTGGGATAATCGGGCATTGCACAGGACATGGGGACACTTCTCATGTGTTTTCAGAGACTCCCTCAAGGGAATTTTGCACCCTGTGCAAAGACATGCATTTTACAATAACTATAATTGATTTAATTAAGGGATTCTAGATCTGACCTGGGCCTTTTACACTTTGTGAAGCCAGATTATACTATGGGAGTTTTACTGAGGGACTCGGTCACAAGTTCATATAATTCATTGGGAGGTTTTTAGTGTTTTTTTTTAAATGTACGAACATAGATTTGTATTCAAGCAAAATACAATATTTATACATATATATACAATTTAACTAGTAAAGTATATGTGTTAACTGTTGTTAAATTGGAGCCCTGTGGTAACCAGCTGTTTCTGCATAGGAATAAATTCTTATCATGGCAAGTGCTAAGATGCTATAAGTGTATGAGTATTTAAGACAGTCTTACACATACCTATTTAAAAACTCAAGCAAAGTTTTTATTTGTTTTAGCAAGGTATCGTGAGTGGTGTATGGCAGTTGCCTATCTGTAATACATCTGTGTACATTCAGTAATATTTCTAATTATTGTTAGTCATTTGAAATTCCAATTCTACTGCTGAATATAAAGTCAGCTTCGGGGGAAAAAAGAGCATATGTGAGACATTGAGGAGGTCAGAAAGTTCTGTACTGCAGTATTTATGCATTTTATTTATTTATTTATCAAACACTGAGTGCTGAGCCCCTGGTTCAAGGAAACATTTCCCCATGCTGGCAGGAGATTTAGGAACCTAATTTTCGTCCCCTCCTGAAGCTAATGCCAGGTTTCCCTGGATCAGGGGCCAAGCAGACTAAGCTATTTAAAGTGTTGTTCCATCCTTTCAAGTGGCCACAAAAAGGGGTGAGACCTTCTCAAATGGTTCTTGTAACTTCTATTAGTAGAGAAGCTGAGAAATGCTGAGAGATCCAAAGATGCTTCTGCAGCTGATATATGAGTGGAAATATGTAAATAGTAAATGCTTCTTGCACTTTTAATACTTGTAATATCACTGTCACGAGGTACCATTTGCAATAACCAAAGTTCACCTTCCATAAGCTACCCGCAAGTAGATTTTTTAAATTATTATTTTTAGAGGTTATTTGGTTCCCCCTTCTCATTAAGAAAGTAATCTCCTTTGGCTTGTCTTCCTCAGTTCTTTTCAACAGTGATTGGCTCTGGTTAAATGTGAAGATCCCCCTAAAGCAGGTGTCATGTGCCAGCTAATGCTTGGGGTAAGCCAACATTTATTGTCCCAGCTTTATGACAGAGTTGTTCCCATTTGCAGCAGGCAAGGACCTCCCACCTTGAAATCCTGCAGTAAAAATGGTCCCACCACTCACAAACACAATGCTCCCCTATTTCCACCACACTGGTTTGGTTTCAGGGGGGTCAGCAGATCTCCAGTGTAGAAGAATCTATCACTTCATTGCTATCAGTGGGGATAGAGTAGGGCTTACTGGGGGAAAATACAGCAGCAACAGTGGAGTCCTTTCACAGCCAATGTATTGGAGGGGACTTTGTTTTGCCAGCTTTTTCCCCAAAGACATGGGGGAATTTTAGATCAGGAAAGAAAAAAAAAAGGAAGATAAAGGCTGATTGCACAAAGTACAGCCTCAGTCTTTCATGAAGGTTTGTAATAATGTTCAAGTTTTGCATAGAGTGAGCTCCCATATTCTGTCAAGCATAGAGCTCAGCTGAGTTGTTCATTCTTGGTTCTCAGAAACAACCTTTTTCTCTCATGTTTCTCACTGCAGAGCCAGGACCTCTGAGCATAACATGCATTTCGGTATCATGGAACTGCCTGGTGAAATTGGTTATAGGTGAAGTGAGCAAGCACAGAGATTGAACCACAACAGGTTTTTGAAAGAAGCCAAAGCAAGCCTGTTTGTGTAGTAATTTCATTCTGAAGCAATTTTTTTTTAAAATGGCTGCCAGAAGCAAAAGACACAAAGTGGTAATCTGTAATCATGCAGCACCAGTGGAGAGCAAGTGCAAGCAAAAATAGTATGGCATCACAAAAAGTTGTCTGTAATTCAGATACTGGCAAGTTTCACAGGGGTCACATTTAGAAGATTTTCCTGGTTGCTACTTGATCTTTGCAACACTTGGTCTTTGGTCAGGAAAGGTGAGAAGTACTTTGTCCCTTTCTGAGGGAGAAGGGAGAGATGCCTAACCCAACGTCTCCAACTCTTACCCTGGCTGCACAGGTGTGCCAGTTGCAGTCCATGTACCTGAGAGTTCTCTGGTGTGTAGTGAACTTTGCAATGCATTGAAGATTTAGGGATAAATTTTAGTTAGCCTTCCCTTGAGGAGCAGTGTGATTGACTTCACTGTCTCCCTTTGTAAAGCTGAGAATCCCTACTATGCAGGCAGTATTTGTGTGAGATTATTAATGGAATGTTACCTTCATCCTTGCATCGAATCTTTGCTTTCAAGTCTGAAACCCTACTAGGAAGATGTTTCTAACAGTTTATGGGATTTGTTTTTTTTGTTGTAGTTGGGTTGTTTGGGGTTTTTTTTTAATGTCTGTCAAAGTCCTGTGCAATATGAACCCTCCTGGCAAGGTCTGGCAGTGGTTTGGGTGTTCCTCTTGCTGATGCATTCATCAGAGCTTCAGCTAGTGGGACATGTGGGAGGGCAGGAGTGCCACCTCTCCTGGGCCCAGATGCGGGTGTGTGACAAGCAGCGGAAGGGGCACTTCTGCCTAGCACTCTGACACAGGCCTGGCAATGGGAGTTGAGACTCAGGTTAATCAGGATTCCACAGAACAAAGAGGTGAGCAGACAGACCTGTTAATACTCAAGTGTGCTGCACAGCTTTTAGCCCCTTCTAGTGTTTTTGCCAAGCCAAGCCAAGCCCAAACTGATGTGCGTACGTGGTGCCAAGCCAAAGGCAGCCAAGCTCAGCACCCACGGTCAGCGTGGCATCACCGATGCCACACTGCATGGTGACAGCCCAAGGGCCAGCACTCTGGCCTCGGGGGGGTGTAAATCATTTCGGGGACCAGCAGTCAGCTGTTCAAGACCTGATAATTTCGCAGAGCTATAATGGAAAATTTGGGTTTGTACTGTTACTGAAGTCTTAGGCTGCTGAACGTGATCCCTGCTGTGGCTTGTTCTAAAACAGGGCTGAGACTGTACCAGTCTGAATGGTGGGCGTGGTGAAGTCTCTGCTTTGTGATACAGTCACAGCACCCAAGATGCAGGAAGCACAGCAATAAAAGTGACTGATAGGAGCACTTTTTGTTTGATTGGGGATCAAACGACCATGTCCGGGTCCCTTATCTCTGGGAATTCTGTGATGTTTCTAATCATAAGGAAGAAAATGTAGGTGGAACTGTGTGCAAATGTACTTATAATGTATGTTCATTTACAACCAGCCAGAAAGCAAAACAAGCAGTGGTTTCTAGTAATATAATTCTACTCAAAATAGCTTTCTATTAAGTCAGCTTGAAAGTGTTAAAATGGTGGAGCCACAGACAAAACATTTGTTACCTTTTGAAATGAGTTGCAGTGGTTTTGTCATACTTGTACAAGTGTTATAAGGTCAGCCTTTCTGTATGTTTTACAACTTACTGTAGAGTAGTCTTCTATGCATAGCTGTTCCACTTGCCTGTGTAAGTTACAAATCTAACAGAAATGAAAGCATGCATTTTTCTCTGTTTGCTGGTAACCTATGAAATTAGAAACTTGTATTTCTGTGTTTTTAATGTGTTATACTATAAACAAAATTCACAGCACTATTGTCTATGGAATATCAAAAAGTTTTATTAGAATGAATTACTTTAAATGTTTTGTCAATTGATTTAATAATGTGTCAGACATCTACACTAAGACAGTATAATGTTTATCAATAAAAATATCCTCTCTTTGTACTAACTTATCATTTCAGGGTGTGCTTGGACATAGGACTAGAGCACCCCTTTGGGTTCCAGTCCCAATGATTTATTAATTTTTGGCTTAATTTTGAGAGTACTTTATACCCCTTCTTTGACCTGAGCACTGGATTAGGGAGTGAAGGAAGAAGAAAAGAAAGTTTTTATACTTTGTATTACCTGTGCCACTGAATGTGTGTTTGCTGTAAAGGTGTGTGCACCACAGCAGTTCCTTTAGAAGTCATCCAGTACACGTAGGACTCTGTGCAGAAACAAACACTCTGGGAACTTCGTTTGTTATTATATAAAGGGTCAGATTCTGCTCTTTTACAACAGTACAGATCTGAAATTACTGCACTGGCGTTAGTTAAATTTCTTCTAGCAGAGGGAAGCAGGTGTTGATCGTCACTCCCCCCGCTGGAGGAACCCGTGCCTGTGGCTGCTGAGCCATTGACAGCCGTGGTGATGAGCGCCAGTCCTCCCTCGGAAGCAGTTCCTGGAGTAATGTTTTCAGTAATGCTTGGAATAATAACGAGGGGGCGGGCAGCTTCCCTTGGAGTGCTGCAGGGTGCTTGTGGGCAGGGCTGGTTAGAAGCCCCTGCTTTGAGAGAGGGAAATACTTGTGCTGCTTTTCTACTCTGCACCAGCTAGGGAGGAGCAGCTTCCCCCCCACCCCCAGCTCAGCCTGCCCTGGTGACAGGATGCTTCTTCCTCCTGCCTCATCCCATGGGACACTTCAGCTGGCCCCTTCTCCCACTGTACTTTGCCTGAAGGAAGGGCTTGAGATCCTGGAATGAAAAGGCATGTAACTGGGTCTGGCTGCCTCACCTTAACCACCTTTACTTGTGTCTTTGTAACAGCCGCGGACAAAAGGATCTGTTCCTTCTGAAGTACGGCCATGTCTCCAAGAAGCAGTGCTGTGTCTTAAGCAGGTTATTTACACATCCACAGCTCATTCCAGGTACAGAAGAGTCCTGCAGAGCAGAAAAGGCACACAAGCTGATCCTATGCCTCTGTCCACGAGCGCAAGGATGAGGTGCAGCTTTTGATGTTAATGCAGAAAATGTCTTTGATCAGTGCCAGCCCAGCGGTTGTCTTGAAAATATTTTCCATTGGTGTGATTGTTTGCTTTCCATCTCTGTGTGCTTGCAACCCAAAACATACGTTGGAATCCATAGAGATGCTCGATCTCTGTAGATATTTCCCCATACTGGTTTTCTGGTTCAAAGACAATCTTGCTTCTCATCACAGTTTGGTGCAGCTCCAGGTGGCTGTTGGTCTCTGAAGATACTCTCGCTTCCTACCCTCTGCCATGGTGGTTTGCCAAATGTGCATCTTTTTTGATTCTGCCTTGCAACTGCTTCACTTCAGAAAATTTTTATGTAGCTTACAGCCTGGAAGGTTAGAAATTGGTTTTCAGAGATTGGGCGAGTAACTGAATTTCCACTTTCATTAAAATTAGGAGAATCAGAGTGTGAAGGCAAGCCATCATCGCTTTCAATGGAGTAGATATGGATAAATATGTATTCATATTCATGTATTCACTTTTGCTTTTTTAGAAGCTGTTCCTGTGTTGCCTTTACAGTTATTCTTCAACCGTCACAAACCCTGACTAAGCAAAGATGTGAATTCTTAGTGCAGAACAAAAAAAAAAAAAAAGTATCAGAGCAAAAGTACGAACTGCTTAAAAGAAAACTAACCCTCCTCTCCCACATGACTACCTTAAATATGCAAAACTAGAGCACTAGGGGGTTTCTTCAAACCCTTTGGAGGTCACTTCTAGCTTGCTTTACAGAGGCTTGAGTTGTGTATTTGCCACCCCAGAAGTTATTTGCTTTGAAATACTACTTGCAGAAATAAGAGATCCGTTCTCTGTAAATTGCAGATAAAAATCCCCCTCCAGGCTCTGCCCACTTGATTTTGACCTGTTTATTCCAACAGAAAGTGTGTGTGCATGCTGGGCACGTGGTGGGGCTGCCTGGCGTCCCAAAGCAATGGGGTTTTGCACTGCAGGAAGGCTGGGACATTTCCATACAGCTCTCGTGCACACCTCCCAGCTCCAGGCCAGACTTCCCACCTGAGGCTTCTCCCCATCTTTGCACGGGCATGCCAGGACATGGACATCCTTGACATGCTAACCACACCCTGGAGAACAAGGGCTTAATTGTTAGAGCTTTTAGTGCCAAAATCAAATTGTTCTGCTGCCTAAAACGGGGCAGCCTGTGGGTTGCTGCTGGGCTGCACAGCTCCTGGAAGTGCAGCTCCCAATTCCTGGCACTAGGAGGTGGATGCACCCAGGTGCTCCCAGCTGGAAAGCTGAAGCAGAGGCAACGTGTGGCCATGCCTTGGGGAGAGCAGTGAGGAGACACGGGACTTGGGATGAGCTGCAGGTATGTTGGTTTTGTGTGGTTTTCCTTCCTGCTGCAGTGGTGATCAGCCCTCTGGGCACAGCTGAGCATCTGCCCACTTCCTGTCCAGCTGCCTTGAACAGGCTACAGCATTCAGAGAGGAGGAGGAGGCTGATCTTCAGCCTCTGGCTGTGGGGAACAAACAGGACTCTCTTTACAGTGCCAAGCAAATCGCTAGAGAAGAGTAGCACAGAATAAACAAAAACAATTGAATGCCACAGCCTGGAGAGAGCAGGTGCAGTGAAACCACTTCAAACTGTGCACACAAGAAGATTTTACAAGTGAGCCTTTAAAAAATAACCGGGGAAAAGAAAAAGTGGCATAATTAATGTATCAGCTGCAGTGCAAATGTCTCAAACAAGTAACATTTTAAAAAGAGAACTCTGCTTTGTGTGTGAACTTAAATCAACACTTGTCCTGCCTGAAATTCTTTTGTGCTGACTGCGGGGAGAGCTTGGATTTTAGAAGTGTATTTTCTAATGTTGCAGAGCAATGCCATCTAGGGCACAGAGCCTTACAGTTACCAACTATGGAATGCTATCCATCCTTAGTTACAGAGCTTCCTGGATTGAATATTTATAACTAGTTCATCACATCTGCATTAGGCCTGTTGAAATTTGCTCATTTTCAATATCTGTTTCCAGTTTTCTGGGCTATGCTCAGTGTCAGGTGTCAGTGGATTGTTATGTCTCTACTGGAACATAATGAATTTCTGGATATACCTTATTTCCTCTTTAAATCCTCTTGGTACCTTTCATCTGTGCAGCTCAGCAGGGATTATTGATGGTCTCTAATCTTCAGCTACTCTAGGTATCCACTGTGGCTGTGATTAGAGCCACAGTACACTTGGGCAGTAGATTAAAATATTAAACCTAACAGGCCAGATCTTGTCATTCTCACTCAAACCTATTTACTGTGTTGCTGAGGCTCTCCTGTTCAAACCAAGCTGCCTCTAGAGTGCTGAACACACCCCAAGAACCTGGTCCAGTCACAGCCTGTCCTCACTCCTGGCTGATGCAGCTCTCTCCAGGCTGAAGAGGAAGAGCCAAATACAAGGTAACAATCTGCTGTGTTTGGTGAAGGCCTGTGGCAGTAATGACTAAGGAACTTGGACTCATGGGTAGTATATTTTAGGTACCATCTCTTCCTCTTGGTTGTTTTTCCAAGCAGCTCCAAATTGAAGGCAAAATACTTGACTGCAGTTTGAAAGCATACTGGGAAGTGTTAGTACTTTCACTAATAAACACAAGAGCTTTTAATGTAGCTGCAGGAATTCTTTTCCCTCCCCTGGAATAATGGCATTTGTGTTGCTATCTGAGCATAGAGGGGGCCTGATTCTCCTCCAGGTTCATAGTGGTCTGGTTTGGCTGCCAAGAGGTAATAAAGCAAATGTCTGCGGCCACCTTAGAACAGCATTGTCTGTGGGCACTCCAAGTCTGGGGAAGGGTTAGATGTTAACGGTATGAATTAAGAAGCATAAAGTACATTAGTAATTAAATTTTTGTAGGGTCTAGTTAAACAGTGCGCTGTCAAAACATGATGCTGAAGTGACACATAATTGGTTCATCACAGTTCCCCCTAATGATCTGTTGTCCCATAAATTGGTATGATGTATGTCACTCCTCACTGTAACTGGAGATCTGGAGCACAGGTGACTTTATTTTAAAGCCAGGCTACAAACACTGTGTTTTTCCCTCTTCAGGGTAAAGATAAAAGGATGAATCACAATCATTACTTTCCTGCAAGTTCAGGCAGCTGTGAGAGAAAGACTGGAAATATCAGCCTGGTTTTTTTGAAGGTGATGAGAGCATGCTGGTTTTTGCCAGGACTTCATCAACCATAGTGAAGGCAGAGGCTGGTTTATTCAGTAGCTGCTGGTACTTCCAAGTCCAAACTTGGATCAGCTTAAGTTGCTGTGCTTCAGTGGTGGGTCAGAGACAGCACCAGGGATGCTGAACTCAGGTGCACTTAGGAAGTCCTTACCTAAGCACAGGTCCTACCACTGCTTCTCTCCTACCCACACAGTGCCACCTAAAAACAAGATACATGTTCAGCAGTGGGATCAGAATATGGCTCTGATCATTCCCAAATTCCTGAGGATTATTCACAGCTAGTGTCTGGCAGTCATCATCTCCCTTGACAGAGGTCTCATCACTACTGCCATGTTACTTTGGCTCGGACTGTAGAGAAAGGAATAGCTTTTGGCAGATACACAGCTGGAATGAGCTTTCATTGGCAGCTGGAGGCTCATTATTGCACCTCCCTTCTTGCTCCCTGAGCTAGTGAGGCTGCTGGTGAGGAGATGGATCAGATGCCATGGCCTTCACATCTTCCTTACACAGTGCTCAGAGAGGGCAGGATGTGTGTGGTGTTTCTGTGTTGCTCCGACTCTGCAGTGGCTTTCTGAGAAACTTGGGCTTCTGCTGCTTCTTTGGGAACTGAGACATCCAAGTGTTTGCACATCCCCATGTAAGTATACATTTTGTTTGAGTACTGTTGTCAAAAAAACCTTGAAATTAAAAGAGAGGGAAGGTAAAAAGTAAGTGCTGCTGAGCTGGAAATACAGTTCTGCAGTTTTTCCACTATTTCATTTCCTGGCTGGTCAGGAAGTTTTGCTGTTGTCAGCTCTCTAATCAGAACCCCACTATGGAGATCTGTATTGATATGAGGGAGTGTTGGAAAGCTGTTGGCCAGATCTACCTTCATGGGACAAGGCTGAGAGAAAGGGACAGGGTGGAACGAGGAGAGATTCTGTACATTGTGGGGCAACAGAACAGAGCACAGAACAATTCAGGATCCCAATACTAGCCTAGCTACAAAAAACTAGTCTTGCAGAAAAACTAGTTGGCTCAGTTCTGTGGGGTTTTGTTCACTTGGTTAGTGGGGTTTTTTGGTGGTTTATTTTCCTTGTATATGTGTAATTATGTTCCCTCTGATATGTTCACACTGTATGAAAAAGTAATCCGGAAACCTAAACAAAACATCTCGGTCTGTTTTGCTCTTCAGCAGTTTCTGCTGTGCCTCCTTCATGCAGTTTGATTGTCATCTTCCTCCTCCCTTGCTGTAAGGAACAGCTGAGTGCAAATCAGAACAAGAAATCCAGCTTGAAGCTGAAAGTATAATACACATAATGCTGCCAAGGGCCAGATTTGGAATGCACTGAAGTAATAGCCATCACATGCTATAAAATGAAACACACATCATGTTTTCAGGTGAGAAAAGGTCACCCTGAAGTCATTGGTGGACAAGACCTGGGGTGGATGCACCTCCATGGCTGGGAGATGGCACAGTTGTTCCCGTGGTGCAGCAGCAACGTGTTCAGCTCACAGGAGAGAGATCCAAGCAACTCCTCTGTCTTTTCCTGTGCTGCGGTTTCTCTTCTCACTCCCACAGGGCTCCCAGCAGCAGTGTGACAGGCATCTAGGGCAGGAGCCAGAGCTAGAGGAGGGTGTCTTGATGCAGGAATCTTGGCTGCCATGAGAGAAGCTAGCCAAAGGAATTAACAGTTTCTGCTTCTTGCTGCAGCTGCCACTGTGTGACAATAGATAAGCAAGTCTGTGTTCTATGCCTGTGGTATCTTCTCAGGATACCGGGGATCCATCCTGGTAATACGCTTTTCCTTTGAACTTGGGACATGATTTTTATAGCTGAAGTACATACTGCCCTGTCCCAGTCAACCCCAAATTCCATGGGAAAGCTTCCCTCACCTCTCCATGGTTTATAACACAGTGGAGCAGCAGCTTGGGGAAGGCTGTATGCTGGTCTTGTCCAGACTAGTCAGGTGCTCAGGGCATCCCACCTTAAATCCTGCCTACACATTGGCCTCTGACCCACACCCATATGATGAGTAATACAGCCCAGACGTTCAGGGCTTGGAAAAAAAAAAAAACCCTGCTGTTCTGCAGGCTTACTGTATGCATAGGAAACCATGTCAAGCCCATCTCATAGCTGGATTGAGGGGAGGGGTCTCAGGGATAAATAAGAAACACAAGCCATGAAACTTGACGCTGCATCTCAGATTCTTCAAAGGCAGAGGCTTTTCCAGTGAATTTTTTCCAGTCCTTAGAGCTCAGTTCTGCTCCAGTTTGGCAGGGCTGGTAGGTTAAGTAGGTGCTAACCTACCTCTTGTTTACTGCCTTCTCTGCTCTTGTTTTCCTCTGTGGCTGGCAGTTCACCTCACTGCTCTCAAATGTTTGGTGGGGAGAGGGAAGCAGCAGTGTCTTCCTCTCTCTCTGTAAAAGGGTAGCCAAGGGCTCTGATGGCTGTACCAAACCAGGCACTGCAAAGCTGGACTTCAGTTTCGTGTTCTAGGCTCCTGAATAAACACTAGCAGCTCCCATTGGACTGAAAAGTCAGTCACAATGTAGGTCGTAATAAATGTATTTTAATGTCCCAGTTCTGTATGGTATTCATGCAGGTGGAGCCATTGCCAGCAGCCCTGGAGACACCTTGTAGAACTCACCGCTGCTTCCACAACTGGCAAGCAGGACTGCTCCAGCTCATGCCAGAGTTCACACTTCTCTCAAAAGGCAGCTATAAATTGCATGGAAGCTGCAGCAACAGGGGCTTCTCAGCGGGGCCAACCAGGGCTCTTGGACCTGAAAATAAATGGGAACTTTCATGGAAGCCGTGGATTAATATTAAAATCACCCTCTTGGACATGAGACAGCATTCCTTTGTCCTGCCTCCTCAAAGCTAGGTAAGCATCCATCTTTCATTTTGATGGTCTCGATTTTGGAATTGTTTATACCCCCTTTAAGCAGATTTTGCCACTGTGGTGTGTCTGTGAACGTGTTTGTAACCAGACTTGACACGGCAGCTGCTACGCACTGTGGTCACTGGCATTCTTAATGGGCACTGCTGGCAGCTGCCAGAATGGAAGGGAAATGTTGCTCTCATTGTTTTGTTGTTGAGATAACTTGCACTGAAATACATCCTGGAACGAGCTATGGAAAATACACAGCCTAACAGCATCGAGGCTGTGAATGATCTTAACCAGTTTCTTTGGCCCAAGTCGGAGAACTGCGCCCATCGCACGGGCCGTGGTGACTTGGAGACGTCTGTGAGGCCACCCCGCCCCACAAGCAGGTGCCGGCGTGGTGAGGAGTTCTGCCCGGCCCGGCTCCGTGCCCGAGGTGTCTCCGGTGCCCTGAGGGGCTCTGCCCGGCCCGGCTCCGTGCCCGGGGCGTCCCCGGTGCCCTGAGGGGCTCTGCCCAGCCCGGTTCCATGCCCGGGGTGTCTCCGGTGCCCTGAGGGGCTCTGCCCGGCCCGGCGGGGGTGGAGCGCGGCGCGGTAGCGGCGCATGCGCAGGGGCCGGGCCCGGGGCAGCGGAGCGGCGGC
>VZSE01007460.1:162963-237572 GCA_013398275.1 Promerops cafer
CGGCTCCGACTGCGCTGCCCGGCGCTGCCGCCGACCCGCGAGAAGCGAGGTGAGAGGGGGGCGCCGGGCTGTGCGGGGGTCGCGGCTGTCCGTGCGTTCGCGGGGCCCAATCGAAGCGGCCCCCGCGAAAGCGCCGCGGGACCGGGAGGGCCGGGCCCAGCCGAGCCCCAGCAGCCGCCGATGCCGCGGGGCAGCGTTGTCCTCGCCTTGCTCTCACCAGACTCTGCCCCTTTCCCGGCCAAGGGCGGCCGGGTCGGGCTGGTCCCCGCGGTCCCCGGGCTGAAGACCCAGCTGGTGTCTGTCCTGCCACCTCCCTTGTCCCCTCGGGTGTCCCGGACTCGCGTGAGGGGAGCGCGGTGCGGTGCGGTCCCGTAGCGCGGCCCCGGCCCTGGCACTGCCGCGGCAGCGCCCGCCGGGGGCGGGAGTCCAGCCCCTGCTCCACGAGGAGTCCTCAGTCCGGGCATCCGCTCCCTTTGCTGGCTGAAACGTGGGCTCCTGGGGCCTGAAACGCGGGGATGCGGTGTATGTCTGGCTGCGTCCTCTTCTGAAATGTTTCCTTGTAAATACTATGTCAAAAGTTTCTTTTAGATCACACAGGTGTGATTTGGTAGATGTAGAGGTGTATTTCCCTCTGTGAGCTCGTCTTGTCATCTTTCCAGGCTACTCATCTCTCATTCGTTTTATTTGCTGATCTCCCAAACTCTTAAGCCCTATTAAATAAGGAACGTCTTTATGTGCTTTTGCCAGCCCAGCTGAGTTGATGAGGAGTGAGCAGAATAGAATTTCCACCAGGTATTTGCATGACAGCAGAAGCCCCGGAAGGTGAACAGGACAGTGCTGGCCAGACGTCTTTCTCCCTCAGAGGATAGCTTGGGGTAACAGGTGAGGAACTGGTTGAGTGAGTGGAGTTGATGGTACCTGAAGATGTGTGCGTTTGCTAGGCAGGGGCTGGAGGGCTGATGGGGCAGTGCTCAGAAAGGCAAGGGCTCAATAGCCATGACTCTGCTGCTCCACAGCTGCTCTGTGTTCAATTCTGCTGTGTCTGCACTGGTTCCATGAGTAATTCTGTGTTTTGTTGTGGTAAAAGTATGCCAGTTTAGCCATGCAACCAAGCCCTTGACTTTCCTCAGGCCAGATCTATATTAAGGTTCATTAGTTTCAGCTCTGTTTAGCTCCAAAAATACCAATTGATTCCTTAGGACTTGACTATTTAATTAAATGAGCAGGAGGAAGTGGGATGAGGCTGTGCTGGCCAGGGATCTGTTGGCAGCCTGTGCTGCTGGCACAGCTGGAGGCTGGATATAGTGTCTTGGGGGGCTCTTGTGAGGGAGTTGTGGTGGATCACTCTGTCACCCTGTTGCACTCCCAGCCAGCTCGGCTTCCCTCACTCTACCTCTAGGAAAGTGGTTGTGGTGTCTTTGTGAAACTCTGCTCCAGTGTCCCCTCCTCCAACCCTTGCTGAGGCATTTGGTGAGTGGGCAGCTGGACAGGTGTTCTGGTGTGTGGCTGACAGGACCAGGAGGGGTGGTCTTGGTGTAGAAGACTAGCTCTTCTACTTAACTATTTGGGCATTTTTGAGTTGTTTTTAAGGCTAGTTCAAGCAGTGGTTACTGAGAGACTGAATGAACAGTAGGGTGACTGATTTTTTTTCAGAAGGGACCTACTGCCTTGAAAAAGAGAAGAACAGTGCTGTTACTATAGCAGTTAAAGAGCTGCTGTTATGTAGGAGAATAATGTGGCTGTCACATCTTAGCAATAAGTGAGGTAATTCATCTCCCACCAGCAGCAGGGGATTGATGGAGTACTGTATCAAGTACATATGGACTCAGGTCTTTTCTTAACATCTCACTAAACCACGGCCACAGTTCATTGTTCCTGTAGGATCATTAAGAGACTCTGTATCAGGAGGAGAAAGGAGGCGATCAACAGCAAAATCATGCTCTTACCTTGCAGACGTGGTGACTTCAAACATCGGTGGAGCAACACACAAAAAACTGGTTCTGTGGTCAAATGTATTGCAGGCTCCGTGGTTGTGTAGCTCTTGCCTGTGGCTGTAATAAATACTTGGCATACCGTACAGATCTTGAGAGTAAGAGGTTTAAGAGTAAGAGAGCAAGAGACTTAACGTTCCCCTAATCTGCAGTTGGAGATTTCTCAAGATGTGTCTCAAAAAAACCCTCTAAAATTCCTCAGTAGAGTTGCTGTGCAGACAATGCTAGGCAGAGTCAAGTATGCCAGTTTTTTTTTGTTGTTGTTTGGGTCACTTATCATTCAATTGGTAATGCCTGTCAGGAGAGGGATTGGAAGTGTAACTGAATATTCGGTACCCTGAGTTACATTGAATCACTGTGTAGCAAAACACAGAGATGTTTCAGTATGAATTGGGTGGATATGAGGCTTTAGTTTTCCAATACATGTCTTACTTCAGAACACTGAAAATAAATTTCTCCTGACACATTAAATGCTACATCAGGGCACTTAATGCAATACAATTAGCCCATGTCTTCTCATGGGGCATATTACTGGCAGCTGCAAAGGAGGTCATGGATGCTTCTTAGCATTTATGGTGCTTGTGATACAGAGTAGGAATACTGTGGGCGTTACTGGTACCTGATACTCTACCACCCAGTGCCGAGGTGCTCTGGTTCACCTTACCATATGTATTCAGGAGTCCTGAGCATTTTCAGCTAGAGCAGGATAAGGAGAAAGAGCTGGCAGGGACATGGAATTTTCTTTGTCTCAGCTGCTGTGAGCCATGACATGGTTTGTTTGTGGAAGGGCAGCTGCTGCTGCTGCTTCGCATTCTTGGCTGTAGGGTCTGAAGTGTGTACATGGTCTGATCCTGCTTTTGGTGTGGACCCTATGTTGTGATCCTTACCTGGCAGAGGAGACATGCTGTGCTATAACCTAGCCTGTGTTCATTTGGCTTCAGGGACCTTTTTGTAGCTAGACCAAGGAAAACACACGGTCGTTTCTCTTCCTCTTTGTTCTACAAGGCTGCCTGAGAAATGAAAGGTGGTGAAGGACCTGCCAGGCGCACCATAGCAGTCCATGGCTGCCTCCATGCTGGACATTCTGCCCCAAAAAGCATTGTGTCTCAGCTGACAGTGTGACTGGGAGGACAGAGGCAGAGGTTTGTGCAGTGTGGAAGCACAGGTCCTCGTTTGGGCGTTGTGCTGCTGGGAAAAGTGTGGGTAAAGTGCACACTGCTGCTCTCTGTCCCAGCAGGCAGGGCAAGAGTCTCTGCATGGAAGTGTTTGTAGCTGCCTGTTTCATCTGAGGATTGCTGCCTAAAGTTTTCAGGCAAAACAAAAAGCATAATAATGTAGCATTGCATTCCCAGGTTTTCTCATGCTTGTGAAGTCCATTCTTTATGAAGATCATTCTTTAGTCAAAGGAAGGTGGGCCTAGTTCTCCTCTGTTGACAGTATGTTTTAAGCTTTATTGACTTCAGGGGAGTTGCTTCTGAATTTATGCTGTTGTGAATGCTGAATCGGGCCCAAGAGCTTGGCTTTATCCATGTAACTTTTAGTTGCCTTATGTAGATTTTATGAGCCTGCATACATAGAACCCATTGTTTAAATAAAATTGGAAATTTTGGTGGATGGCTAAAGCCATATTTCTGCCTTGAGATGAGCAGAGCAAAACTACACATAACAGAAAAGAAATTGTGGAGCTGCAGTCATGTTCTGTCATTAGGTTCATTCTGTTTTTTTTGGAAATTTTGATCTAAACAATTAGCTCAGTTGAAAATTGTTGTGCATTAGTGCTGTACTGTTTCCTTTGGAGCTGGTAAGGATTCTGCCATCAGCATGAATGTGGGAGAGGAGTATGAAGATCTCACCATGGTAGAATGAAAGTAGCAAAAGGAAGTTCTTGGAGTCCTACCAGTCCTCTGGCAGGAATAACAGTATTTTGTGGTGTGTAATTGTCATATACTGTTTGGAATTAGTGCACCCATTTGTGTTGGGTGTTGTGTGAGAAAACAGATAATGATGCTGCACCAGGGAGGATTCTGGTCTGTGAACACTGTATATAATGAGAAGGTAGGATGAGAAAAGGGAAGTGCATTTTTCCTCCTGATCTTGGAACAGGGTTTTCAAGACAGCCTTGTTAATGAATGTTCTTGGAAGATGTCTTATCTATAACTTGTCTTTGAAGAGTAAAAGCCCTGCTTTGCACATAAGCAGGTGTTGTCTTTCTGAGTCCTGAAAAGTCTGAAAGCACTGGATCGTTTTGTATGGTATTCAGAAACCAAAGGACAAATCTTTTGCTGCAAATTGCTCCTTTACAACTGGCAGAGCACTGCAGATTGACTCTGGTGAGAGATGTTAAATCATCTCCCCAGCCTCATGTATACATGCTTAGAGGCAGACAACTCTTTTCTGAGGGACTTTTCTCAAAAAAAGCCCCTAACTATTCTTTTTCCTCACTCCACCAGCTCCAGAATGTGAATGTCATCTGGCCAGATGCCCAGAACTAAGTACAGTGCTCTAAACAAGGTCTCACAAGGGCTTGTATGGGAAAAGAAAAAGACTACAATAGCCAGATACTTTTTTGACTTTTAAATGGTTTTTTTGTGGGTTTTTTTTTGTATCAAAAATTATGGTTTTGGCTTCTACTTTATATTTGCTAAATACAAATCTGTGCTTTCCAGGAATTAATTCCAGGGCTCCTCAGTGCTGACGTTGTTGAAACATACATGCTTGAAACATGAAAATAACCCAAAACCTTACTGTTTTTGCTTTCATGCATAATGTGTATTGCATATGCTGACATTTCCTTCTTAACTTGACTGTGGATCTGTAGCCTTGTTTTCCTCTAAATCCTTTGCTTAATATTTTGTCCTAATGGATGATGATTTTTGAGCACGTGCAAAGATGTGTCTTTAAATGCATTTGACAGGGAAACATTGACTTGGCTCCCTGGTTCGGGTGAGAACTTAGAGCTGTGGAGCACGTGGGGATGGCAGAAGGCAGATCTGAGTGAGTGGTCAGAGCTGCACAGGGAGCCAGTGCCTGGAGAAATGTACCCTCTTGTACAAATGTAAGGTTCCCTCTTTTATCTTGCTGCCCTGTAGGTGCCTGGTCAAGTGCTCAGTGCAAAATCCAGATGCTGTGGCACAGGGGGGTTTCTCCTGTATGGAGCAGTGGATGGAATTCCCAGCTGTTGTGTTCCAGCCCAGCCTGTGTGCCTGAGCCAGGGTGGCAAGGTGCTGCTGTGTACTCCAGCTTTGTGCTGGTTCTGTGAGTGAGCCTTGTGAGAATTTTAACTGGGGAATTAAAAAAGGCCTGTACTGAGGCCTGGGGGATGCCTGCTGCCAGTTTTGGATCTGCTTGTGCGGGAAACTGCTCACTGTCTTTTGCCAAGAAATTAAGTTTTTTAACTGATTTTTTTTTTTCAAATGCAGCCACTAACCAAAACCATAACCTTCACAAAAATAAACATGCATCCTTGTGCCAGCTGGGGCCTTGGCATGCTTTATGCTACATAACTTGCTGAGACTGTAATTTTTTCGGAAAGCAGTTAGATATTGGCAACTATGAAATGTCAGCACTCAGTAAATGTTGTAATAAGCTATTTTAGCTACAGCTGGGGATTTAAAAAAGAATAATTTATTCACAGCGTTCTTGGTAGTTAATGCAAGAATAAAAATCAGACTGTGGACACACTAAATAGCTTAGGAGAAGGAAGCAGGGTTCTTGTAGTGTGTTTGCTAAGGGCCACAACTCTCTGGCTGCATGACTGGGAACCTTTAGGGTGTTCTAGGTTATTTAATTGTGTATGCACCTGTGCCACAGCATATCCCTAAATTTTTACTTTGGTTTTACTAGATCTGTCTAGATACAGCTGTTAAAATGATGGTTGTTTTGGAAGTTTATGAGAGTTCAGTTTTGGGAGGTGGAAGTAGAAAATGTGCTGGTAGCTTGAACTTGATTGACTTAAATAGTAGGTGCACTAAAACTCATCCTGAAGTGTTTCTCTGAATGTATGTTAGAGCTGGGAACTGCTGCTGAAGTCTTTGTAAACTGCTTTTAAGTAACTGGAACTGATCTTTAAGGAGTTAGGTAGAAAGGCTCCGTTCTAACTTGTGTTGGTGTTCTTCATTTATGTAGTATATCCTCTGCAAAATGTAGTGCTTGGAATTTTTAGCAGAGGAAAAAATGAGTTCACCATCAAGTGAGCAGCCGTCTTTCCTTTGGATAGTTCAAAGTTTCTATTTAGTGGTTCCATAAAAATTCTTGGTTCATGTTTGTTACACTGATAGATGCACAGCTCCTCCACTTTGGCAGGAAGCCCTTCAAAGATATTTTCAGCATCTGTTTTGCAGTATGTCTCTTTAAATGTTTAACTTTATTGCAAAGTTTTTGCTAGGAGATAATGATCTGCCAAAGTAAACATTTGGTTTTTTATAGTGCAGGTTCATTTTTTGATGTTTATATGAAAAATATTTTTTCATCCCTTGGTATTTCATGAATGCCTGGGCATATGTTACCTATCACTTATGCTGATATACCTTGATAGCTATGGTGTATTTCCATGTGGTTTACAACAGCTCTGGAAGCGAGAGAAATGTTTTAGCTGAATCCTGTGTGATTTGATCCTTGCTGGAGTGGTGTACTCCCATGTGCACAGTGACTTGATCCTTGCTGGAGTGGTGTACTCCCATGTGCACAGTGACTTGATCCTTGCTGGAGTGGTGTACTCTCTTGGCAGACACACTGGGCGCCTTCCTGGGCTGCTGGGGGCCTTCTGTGGCTTTCAGTACTCCACAGTGAGCCAGAGGAGGCAGCTGCTTTTTTTCTCCTTTTTCATATGGCACCCTGAGAGCTATGTCTAAATTCAACCTTTTAATTAAGGTTTATTTTGGGGCAAGGAGTGCATAATACTGTGGCAGTTCCACTGATGCTCTGTGTTGCTTTTCATTATTTTATGTGTTCTAAGAACATACAGTGGGAATATACAGGGTTGTTTTTCAGTAGTTACTATCAATATTCTAATTGTGACTAGAAGAATGTTAGCTCACAATCTCAATAATGTTCCTGGCCAGCTTTTGGCTGCATCACTGGAGTACAGAATGTAAAACTAAGAAAGTGTTGGGCCTTGGGGTTAGCTGGGTAGTATGTTTAACTGAGGATTGCTGGATTGAGACCCTAACTTGGAAGCAGTGAATTGAAGAAACTAGTCTTAATATCAAGACGTTTCATACCACCTTTTCCTTCACAAAGGCCTGTGTCCATCAGTTTGGTTAAAACTGCTGCTAGGAGGCAATGCACCGGTCACGATGGGAAGACTCTTGGGGTTTTTGTTTTTGGACCTTCCAGTTCCCACGTGTGGGTGGGTGTTGTGTTCCCTGCACAGTTCTGTCTGTGGGGATGTTTCCTTTGCTGCATGGGATCAGATTGTAATGCTGGTTACAAGGCATTTGCTCTGTGTTGAGGCAGGGCATGCCCTTGGGCCCAACAGAATGGCAAGACTAGCCTTTATTTTGCTAGTGGAAACCTTCCTTTGGAACATTTTGCTGGGATCTGGTGCATTAGAAGGACAAGAAATTTAAGCAGGGTAGCTTGTAGGTTCAGCTCATTTGCCAGTAAGCTTTCCATCCAGGAAAGTGTTTATACCCTATATATCTAATTTTAGCTATGAATGGTCCATCAGTTTTTCTCTGTTTGTGCTTTTCCTGGTTGATGCATTTTCTTAAAGTAGCACTAATTCAGGCCAACAGACCATGTTTAACTCTGGAAACTAGGGAGAGGTCTAGACAAAGATAAAACATCAGGCCTTGCCACTCACAGGTTGTATACATTGTCTCTCACATCTATAGTACACACCTTTTTAGTCTGAATGTACAGACTCCAAAGAAGAGTAGCTCAGGTAAAGTTTTGGCAAAGTTGATTGTGTATGATGCCTGCAGAGTGACTCTTTCAGCATTTGATGGAATCCTTTCCTTATATTCATCCACTGTCTGGTGGCTAGCACAGACACATGGTTGTCAGTTGAAAGGCTTTTGTCTCAAGCTGGCCAGCTTTTATCTAAAGGCATTTGCTTGGCTATTTAAACCCATTTCTAGGCTGTGGTCTTTTCCCTGCTCTTCAAATAGTCATTCACCACAGCAAGACTTCGATCTTCCTCTTAAAGATCCATTTCAGCAAAGCACCTGTGCCATCGAGTCCTTGCCATTGAGTCTCTGAGCCTGTGGTGTGAAAGTGTAGGCTAACTCCAAACTGCACATAGGATGGTCATCACTTTAAGGTCAGATCTTCCAAGGCTGCCTGTAAATGTCTGGGGCAATTGGCAAAATGATAATTTCTTAGGGGGAGTTTCTTACATTGAAGCCTTGGTGGTCATAGAATGGCAAATTGAACTGTTATTTTTCCAGGCCTGAGTATGATAGTGTAATTCGTGTGTAGGTGTGAAATGTGTTTGTGCAATGTTTCTGTGTGGATTTACTGTGTGTTTTAGGAGATTGGAGAGAGGTGCTGCTTTTGTGTGGCAAGGTGCTAAGAGGCATGACAGCTGTTGGAAGGTGCTGCTGGGCTTGGAATCCATTTCTGATCATGCAGAAATTGCCAGAAGTTCACTGAACATGCAGGTTTCAAACAAGTAGCTCCTGCTGCAGAATTCTACAGTGCTTGTAGCATGGGGTAGCTGGTGTTTGCTGTACACAGAAGCAGTGGTAGGAAGCTTTGGCTATGGCATCATTGGCAGGATGGACAGAGCAGAGGGGGAAGCTGATGCCAGCTCCTTGCTGGGCATTGTTCATGTTCACCTTCTCCAGTAGGCAGGAATAGAACTTTGCAAGTAGGAAGAGACACAGGACAGCAGTCCTGGCCACTTGAGGTCATGGTCCACAGACTGTGAAAGATGTTTGTTTTCTCCTTGATTTGCCCTTTGGTGCTGTGGTTTTGGAACAAAGGCAGACTGACTGGGAAGAAAAAGATTAATTTTAGGGCTGGATTGAGTTCCCCTAGCTCAGTCACAGCAGGTCAAGTTACTCGAGAGATTTGTGACTCCCCAGGGACATGGGTTCGTGTTTGTGCAGGGGATACGTCATAGCTGAGGTACAGAAGACAGAAATGGACTTGGTGGTGTTTATTTTAAGAGCGGTTGATAGACCTGGAAGTTGTTGAAATTATACAAAGAAGCTGTATAAAAATAACTGGCACCAGATGTAGAAGCAATAAACTAATGCCGTGTTAAGTCTTGAAACTTTGCTATGTAACCTAAGAAGTATTTTCACCTATTGGCAGCTTCCTCTTTATTATCTGCAGAACGAGAGTGATGGAATTTACTAGCTGTTAAACAATTTAATTTTTCATTTTTAGAAGAACTAAGTATAAACGTGTATCTCACTACACTTAGTCTGAGCTCCCCATTTACAATGATTGCCAATGTTTGTTGCTGGCAGTCATGGGAATCTTTTGGTACCGGTGTTTGAGCAAGAATTAAACCCTAGGAAACAGTCTATCACCTGACTGCTGCCTTACTTTCTGGGGTTGATTGCATTTGGTTCAGATCCAAAAGAAAAAAAGTGACACCAACAAACTGTCTGACCTATATGCATAACGTAACCTCTCAGTACAGTAAATATGTGGAGTCACCAATGTGTTTGGAATGCTCTGCTTTTGGCAGTACTTGGACCCAGTTTCACGATTTCAACAAATGAGGTTTTTTGCCTTCTAAAAAGCAAAACACAGTGTCCCAGGAGAGAGAAAACAAATTGTTTACACAAGCAAACTAACAGAGCAGAGCTAAACACCCACACTTCTTTCTTCAGGAGTTCCCCTGCTAGGAGTTTCCATGAACTCATGAATCCAGTGAGTAAGGAGAAAGTTCTTAGTCCTAATCCAACAGGTCTTGATGTGACTGCCGATGCTGCTGAGGAAGGAAAGTTTGGTCCTGATAATATCCTCTATTCAACTGGGGGATCAAAAAGAAATTAGAGGAGGAAAAAGTGCTCATCCCAAAACCTAGGGAGGACCTTCATTCCTCCTAGTCTGGAAGAAGACAGCCTGGGAGAGGCTTTAAGCTGTTGTCCTTACTGTTAGAGCCAGCTGGTGCTGTGACATCAATTCCTCCCTCTTTATCTGTGTATGTGTCCTGGCCTTTTGAGGGATTGGAGGAAAGAAGCAGATGGGGAATTACTAGGGTGTGATGATCTTGGTCCACCTTCTTAAATACACACCTTCTTAAATACAAATGTGATGGAAGAAGGGGAAGGGATGAGAAGGCTGCTCAAACCTGCATAAAATGAAGGTGTTGTGGAACGTGCATAGTGTCCTATAGTGGAAAGTGTCCCTGCCCATGGCACAGGGGTTGGAACTAGATGACCTTTAGGGCCCCTTCCAGCCTAGAGTGTTCTGTGATTCTGTGAATGTGAAATCCTGCCTGTCTGGTATCCTTATGCAGATGGCTTGGGAAAAAGGGATAGAAAAGGAGAGGAGCTTTAGTAGGAAATAGAAAGCTGGAAACTGAAAAGCAGGAGGATTGGGTTGGTGGATGTAAACCTTACAGGTTCAGAGAAGGAAGCTGGTAAAGTCATGAGGCTTCATCCCCAGGGCTTCAGGTGCAAGAGTGAAGGCAAGCTGGGTGTAGGGGCTGTGGCAGGGGAGTCTGGGGCTGCCCAGGATCAGCAGAATAAGAGGATGGTGCTAGTGATGGCACAAGGGAAGAGGGTTGGGAAAGCAGTAACCTTCACACTGCTGATGAATTTACAAGTCAGCTGTGACAGAAGGTGATGGGGTTATCAGAGGGAAGAGTTGCAGGGAGAAGTCTGAGGGAACAATTGTCCTCAGACAGAGGATCAAGAAGAGCACCACAAGGACAGGAAGGGTGACCTATGCTTACGTGACTTCGAAGTTACACGGGTTGGGACACGAGCCAGGAAGTTTGGCTGAGGCTGACATTGCCAGTCCCATGGTGCATGTATAGAAAACAGGAAGAGGAGTGGAATTAACTTGAGACAGATATTTCAACAGCCATCACTTTTGAATTTCCTGGGTTTCATTGCTGTGTGTTACAACCTTGTTTTCACTATTTAATATTTTTTTCCATAAAGAAATAGAATGGAAGAAGAGACATTTAAGACTGTTTATTAGAGTCATATGTTATGATTGACTTTTCTCTTTTGTTTGGTGAACATATATTTAGAAAAGAAATTGTAGATTCTAAATATTTGAATATTTATAACTCCCTTGTCCCTCAAAAAGAAAACATCTCCTCTCCAGTCCCGCAGATAAGCAGTAGTTCAGTAGTTGCATGGAAAAAAAGTAAACTTAATATTTCAGAGCATAGTTGGTCAAAGTTGTGCGTGGATTTTATAGAACAGTCGCTGTTTATAACCAGTCTATAAGACCTGATCATTATGAGGAATATACAAGTGTCTGAAATGATGTTGAGAATTTAAAATGACCTCCTGATTTTTCCAGATAGGTCAGGTAGAGGCAATACCATGCATTATGCTATCTGCAGACTTGGTTCTGAAGAACTGCTACATTGCCCTATTCATGCCTCCCCTCTGCCCCCAGCCATATCCTCTAACAGGCAAGAAATAAAGACTGTGCAAATAGAGTTTTTCTCTCCAGGATTTGATTTGTGCTTTTGTTTTGGCTTTTAACCTCCTAGTAACACAAAGTAAGTGTAGGCATTTTGTCTAGGCATTCCATCTCCTATGATGTGCATGTGGCACAGCTGACAGGACAGTGAGAATGTGTGCTTTGGGTGTATCCTGCTTGTTGGCCCACTTGTGCAGCAGTGAGCTGGCACACATTCATGGCTCAGTCTGCTTTTTCCAGTCTGTTATAGTCCGAGTGTGGTTCAGGAACAAATGACACATTCTGAGCCTGGTGGTGGCTTTCCCTCTACATTATACAGGTTAGCAGTGCTGTGCTGTGGTGGTGCAGGTGTCAAGTCCCCAGTGCGGACCCAGTTACCAAGCCTGTCTCCACAGCCAAGACAAGCAATGATGCAAGCTTTCTACAGTGAGCAACTTACCTGTTCACTGCCAGTAGATCTGAGCTAGGTTAGGACAGTGAAAACTCTGCTATAGGCAGATCCCTGTTGACATGGATCATCGTTGTGTGGAGAGCAGTGACCTTGGTTTAATTAATGCAAGATTTTCTTGGAGTCTCTTCTGTGCATAAACCAAAACAAATAGGTCAAGACATAAGCACTGTTCTTTTGAAGTTTTCTAGTGAAAATATTTTCTTTTGTTCATTGAGAAATAAATCTTCTACTTGGTACTCAGCCTCATGGTTTGCGGTGTTTGTGCACCCTCAAGGGTGTGGAACCACATTGGAAATGTGCTACAAAAAGTGCTTCTTAAAGCAATCAACAGCATGCTTCAAAAATTACTAGTGGGGGCTGAGTGAATAAAGAAGCAAACTGTCCATCATGTCTAATGTCCAGCTGTTTGAAATAAACAGTGCAACCGCAAAAACTCTCATGTGATCTTCCTCATCCAGTGTGTTGGATTACATTAACCTCTTGGTCAGAAAGCACTAGTGCAAATATAACTAATGACATGCAAATAAAATTGTTACTGAACAGAAAGCAAATCCACGCCTGCAGCTGGAGTGCCCTCAGGTTAGTCACTTGGTGTGACCTGGTGTGGTTCAGGATGTGGGAGCAGCTTGAAAATGGATCCTTTCAAGAATTTCAGTGGCTTCACACTAGCTCACCTACAACACTTAGTGTACTTGCTTTAGGGGGTGAAAAATCAGGTTCAATCACTGCAATTTTTCCCCATTTTTTTAAACTTGGATAAATGTTTGTGTATCACTTACTAGATGAACTGCCCGGGGTATTTTTAAACATTTTTCAGTGGTAGATAAATGATAGTTGTGGTTTGTTTAGTCAGGTTGTCCCTGTAAAAAACATACATCCAAACTTTTATTCCTCCTGTTGATATGTAGCTCCAACAGTACATTAATTCGTTTGCTCCAAGTTCAGATGTTTTTTCATGCAGTTTGTGTTTGTGCTCAGGTGTGTGTCATTTGCTAATAAATACAAAGTTAAAAGTCTGATTTATTAATTATTTAAGCTGATATTATGCTTTTTGACTCAGTGCTTCCTTTTGGGTTATGTAAATTTAGCAATTCCTGTGTGATGAAACATAAAAGTGCATTTTGGAGTAATGGAGGGCTCCCACCCCTGTGTGAAGCTGAGTAAGAAAAATCCATGCTTTCCCTCTAATATCTTGGTGTTGCAAAAGAAGCAAACAAAAAAAAACAAAACCCCACCAAAAGTAATACCCCACCTCCCCAACACACACTTCCCCGTTCTTCCCCTTCCCACTTTGTGACGTCTTTGTGAAAACCAGAGGTTAGAAGGGGCATGCAGAGTTCAGCTAGTCCTGCCCTCCCTCCAGGCTCATCAGGAGCTTGGGACCTTGTCCTCCTCCTCTGGTCACACCTTTCTTTCCTCTGCACATGTCCTGGTGACAGTGAGGGGTTCCTGTGGGTCACCCCTATCAGTGCAGGTCTGGAATTGTCACTGCTGAGTGGTTGACTCCTTGAGAAAACCCTCTGATGTAGGGCAGTACTGTTCTCGATTTTCATGGGGAACGAAAACTAATTACACATCGAAGTTCTCACCAAATATGAGGCCCATTTCTTAAATCACGAGAGAGCATTAACTCTGGTACTTCTGGACTGTGCATAGGCCAAAGAGGGCACATCTGCTTCCTGAAATCCCAAAACATCTTTTTCTTTTAAAGATGATGCCACACTGTTTAGATTTGTCTCCTTGATGCTTGTGAACATAGTGTTTGGTATAAAGCCGTTTTTGTGGTCTACAAAATCACTATTTAATGTAATATGCTAAAAGTGTGAATAAAGAAGGAAGTGTGAAATTATTCTTAACTAATGCTGAGGGCTAAACTGAGAAGTGTCCCAGGTGATTACGTGTTAACAGTTTTGATTAAAGAATTCAAATGTTAGCCTTTACCATGGACTTGGCTGAAATAAAGTACTTTGTATTTAACTTAGCTTACTCGGCTCAGAGGAAAAGCAGCCTGTGTACTGGAAATGAGCAGCTGCTGTCACTGGGAGCTATCCAAAAAACAAGGTGCCAAGTAGTGTGGTGCATTTCTGATGATCTGGTTCCTTAGTTAATAGCTAAACCATCAGATTAGTGGCACAATTTACATACTATCTTTCAAATGTGTCAGAGGAAGATGAGCATAAGGTCAACACCAGAATAAAGAGAGGGGTGTTTGTTCCCTGGTTAATCATTGCCCTGGTGCCTTGGCCTGTGCTGAAGCTGAGCTGCACAGCACAAGCTTTTAAATGGAGCTTGGAATAACAGCCTGAGGGGCTCCTGATCTTACAAATTTTTCTTGCACACCATTTAGTGTGCTGTGCTGAACTCATTCCAGTAATTATGGCCATCAATGGAAATATTTCTGTTTATTCTGTGAAATGCAGGATGTAGTTTCTTTGGCATTGGCTAACTCCTGAACAGCAGTTTACTTTGCAAAGCATTTCATGGGGAATAATGAAACCATTGCTTGGTATTATAAGGAGTTATTTTCTTACAAAGAGATACCTATTAAGCATGTTGGTGATGCAACAAACATGACTAGAAAATGCTATTGCATTACAATGAAAAGAAGCTATATTTGTCATTGTTCATGGTATACAAACTATTTAACATTAGCTTTTTTCTTTTAGTAGTAAAGAGCCTAAAAGATATTTAGAGTTTTAAAAAATCACAGCTTTTGCAGTTCTTTTAAGATCACTTTTCTGTCTCACAATCCATTTCTCATGTTTACTTTTAAGGTCAAACAACTTTTAGATCTGTCTGCTGTTTTTTCCCATTTTTGTGTTGCTTTGGGTAAACAGATGCAATCCTTTACAATGAATTATGTGCAGAAGAATTTATCAAAAGAATCTGTGTTCCCCTAGCTCTGAAAAGAGAATTGCTCTTACTGGAAATCAGCTGAAGCTTTTCTGGAAGCACTGAGCAAAATGAGCAGAAGCTTTGATGTACATAATACTCTGCCACACGGGAGGAATGTTTTAAGGTGGGATGGGGGGAGTGGCTTCAAACTGACAGAGACTTAAGTTTAGGTTAGATTGGATATTAGGAAGAAATTCTTCCCTGTGAGGGTGGTGAGGCCTCTGGCACAGGCTGCCCAGAGCAGCTGTGGCTGCCCCATCCCTGGAAATGTCCAAGGCCAGGTTGGAGAGCGCTTGGTGCAACCTGGGATAGTGGAAGGTGTCCCTGCCCACAGCAGGGGGGTGGAACGAGACTCTTTTAGATCTCCAACCCAAGTTACTCTGCAATTCTATGATCATGGAAATACGTGAATAGATAGAAGTGTTCAGGCTCTCTGAACCAGCAGAAGTCAGGTCTCTTCTTCCCCCTTGCTACATGGAGGATCACCACCTCTGGCAGTGGAGTGGACAGAGCTTTGTTTTGATGCCTGTGTTGGGCCAGGAGGTAAGAGCTAGGAGTTGAGCACTGAAACTCTCATCCTGCTCTGGCTTTCATGGTACAGGGGAGAGATGTTTTTCCCAGGTGCCTAAAATAAGTCATGGTCAAACCCAGCAGGTGGTTGTCTTGTGCATGTCCATCTAGATATAGGTGCTGAACCCCATGTCCCTTTGCATTAAAGTGTCACTATGAATTCTGGAGTTTCTCTAGACCATGAAGCTAATATTGTAATTCAAGCAATTACTTTTTCTTGCTTCTCCCAGGAAGTGCAGCTCTATGTTAAACTTCTTAAAGATGTTTGAAAATGCTTGTGAATGTTATTATTTTTATTTTTCAGCAGTTTTGGCAGGACTAGTAAGTGGAAATCACAGAAATACTGCAAGAAACACTAGTTTTTGTGAGGTATCTAGGCCAGGGAATTTGGGAAGAATAGAAACCTTCTGAAAAGTTTTCCAAATCAAAGTCAATCTCTTCCTAAATGTATTTCTCTGACATTTTCAGAGGCAAAACAAGACATGAATGTATCAACAAACAATCATTCTCTTATAAGAGAATTGGTAGTATCCTCCATGACTAAATGCTGTGCCAGAGGAAATGACTTGGGGTTTTATTCCTTTTCAGTAATGTGGAAAGTATTCCACGGGAGCAAGCAGGAAGAGGTTGTTTAGTGTAAGAGAGGAAGAAGAAACTTGGGAAGGGGTACAGAGACAGTGCTAGCAGCAAACAGAACTCTCCTGGTAGCATGCCGTGCTCCTGCCACGTGCTGTGCTCCTACAAAGCTTGGGGATTGGCTTTTCTGAGGCATTCAGTGTTTGCATAACTGTATGCTCCTGCTGGAAAGAGTGATGCCATGTCTGCTCATGTTGGTGGGAGCAGAGCCAGGCTGATTCTTGTGCCCTTTTCAGATGGGATTTTCAGATGCTTTCATTTCTGAGTTTATGGCTTCGTGGATAAAAGAAGTGGATAGACAGCTGTGAGTGAGACAGTGGATCTGCCCAAAATCTAATGAGACTTAAAGCATCTCCTGAGAGTGCTGTGCTAAAACAAGTTCAAAGTAATAACTCCTCTTTATCCTTTAATCTCATAAAAGTCTGCCAGCAAATAGGATCTGGAATCAAGGGGAAAAAATAAGCCTGCAGGCAAAAGATTGTTTGAGGCAGGAGTGATGACTGGCTGAAACCAGATGTAGAAAGATCAGTGGATCTAGGCTGACTCTGATAATTCATGCCACGACTGACACACAGACTGGATCACAGCCCCTGGAAATCGGTCTGTCAGGGTGACAGTTTCTTAAGCACTGGCTGGTGCTTCGTGGCTTAATGCATGGTGAGGTGGAGTCGTCCTTGGAGAGCTGGCTGTGATTTAATAGCATTGTTATGTTAAGCGAGATGAGCAGCATTGATGGGGTTTACCTGTGCCCCCCTCACTGCCTTTGAAAAGTTCTGAGTGTTGCATATTTTTGTTTCCTTTGCAGTTTATGAAGACGGTAGTGTTGCAATCCTGAAAAGGATTGCAAACAGTTGCTCATGGCTCTTCTGCCTACATGTGTAGGGAATGTCTGTCTTTGTAAGATCTTTTTTACAAAGGCAGAAGTACTGACTGAGAAGTACTCACTGACATCATACTGGTGGCTTTCTTCAGGGGAGCAGCTCACACAAACACATGTTCAGGTAGCAAAGATAAAAGGATAAAGAGTGCTTGAAGGAAAAGGAGGATGAGGGAATTTTTGTTACTTCCAAGGTTTTTTAAACTCTCTAAATAAAATGGCAAAATGCAAAAATCCACCAGTTTGTAAAGAGTGACTTGCTGTTTTTGCTGTATGTCTTACTTGTTTTCTACAAGTAATGTGCCCTTGCATTACTTGAATTAAAAAAAAATACTGTAAACCCTTTCTGCAGCCGGAAGAATGATGGAAATCAGAATTTCTTTTTACATAATCCCCTTGCATTTTGCTTGTGGATACAGCTGTGTTAACACAATGCAACATTTGAGTTGAGAGGGCTGCCAGATCCTGGCACCAGTGATAGTTTGCAGACTGAAGTCTTATTTGGTAGATTTTCAAAGTGATACTGTTCTCAGTTGTGTTTATGTTCCTGGAAGGAGGCTTGCAGTCAGCTTCTCAGAGGAAATACTTTCAAAAGGAAAAGTTTAATTTTGCCAAGATTCAGGTAAGGTCAGAATAATTGGACAAACCAGAGCTTTGTAGGTTAGATGAACACAGCCTGCTCCCTGGGACTGGCAAATGTGCTAGGAGAACAGGAAAATGAACTGCATGAGGATGATTTGCTGAAAATCTGAAATACTGTGTATATCTCTTGGCATATCAAGTGTAGAGTTGCATTTGAGCAGGGTGGGATTTTTTTACTTTTCAAAATTAAGTAAAATGTATCCTTCCTGCTTCTGGTTTCCACTTTAACCCACCAGAAAATAGGTTCACCAAATTAATTTTAGTTGTTTTAATACTATGTATTTATAAATTGCTGTAAAAATTGTTTGTAATATGATGCTAATTCACCATAGGTTTTACAAGTACATCTGTAGTAGCTTCTACCTAGCTTCCATGCTTTTCTGTTATGGGGCAGTAGGGATTGTATTCCAGCTGTACCCCAGTGCTGGCCAAGGGAATGCACTGACAGGTAGCAATCAGCATTAGCCTCTGACATCAGGTGACCTTTGCCAGCTTATACTTAAGGTCTGGACTAATACTTTCTCCTGTGTTTTCTTGGCTGCAGAACAGTAAATCTGTTTCTTAATTTGCCTGAGGAAGTTTCTGTGAGAGTCTGTGCTCGGTGATTGCATGGCCTTTACAGGTAGAGAGTGAAGGAGGGAAGACTGAGTTTCTTCAGTGGGGTAACTTACATTTAAAATACAGGGAAAAAAAGGTGATAATTCTGTGGGTCAGCCAGCAAAAGGAAGGCTGCAGATCTCTTTCTTCAGTGGTGGCATGCATGGAGTCTCTTCCTGCTATCTTTTTGTCCGTGTTAGAGTCTTTCCTCAGTCAGGTCTTGTTAGGTTGGCCAAAAGATCAAAAATCCTAGTTAGGAACTAAGAAACAGGAAGCTGGTGCAGTTGGATAGCCTTGACTCCTTAGGAAAGAGCAGAGGTGGGGTGAGGAGGATTGTGGGCAGGGACTTCATACAGATTGCTGTGGCTGAGCTCGGGGGAGGCATACAGACAAACTGTCTCATCTTTGCTAGGACTTTTGGCTAAAGAAAATGGGTAAAAGCAGGATTGGAATGAGAATATTAAAGGGAAGGATCCTGTAAAGTCCAGTGAGGTGGTCATTGGCTCTAATATAGTTAAGAATAAAAATATATTAAAAAATCCAAATAAAATTGCAGTAGAGGGAGTAAAGTAGGACCTGTTTTGATGAGGAGTCAGAAGTCAGGTTGCATACAGGCATGTGAAAGGTGCTCTGGCATTCCGGTGTGAATGAAAACCAGCAGGAGAAGGGAATGGAAGAAAGATGAAAGGCACCTGTTTTTTTGAAACATATAGCTTGCATGGGCATGAGCATCCATGCAGTAGCATTGGACTTTGGGGAAATTTGTCAAGCAGACAGGTCATGCCTTCTCCCTGCCCTGTCTTGCTGGTCGCACACAGGAGCTCTGTCCTGGATGTGGGAACTGCAGGAAGGCAGCGCTGTGGGTAGGAACTATCTGGCACCAGCTGCCCACAGAGAGCTGGGACAAAGCACTGGGACACAGAGAAGGCTTCCTTCCAGATGGCCAGGCAAGAGGCCACGTGAATTACACAGTGAGCTGGCCCCTGCAGCCTGGTGACATTTCCAGGTGGGTTTCTGAGCAGGCAGCACCTGGGCAGTGTCTGGGTGAATCTGTCTGGGCTCACTGCCTCAGTGCCTGGAACACAGGAAGAGGAGAGAAGGTTTCTCTCCAGTAGGTACAGGAGATGACATGCTTTGCTTTCTCCACCTAGCTTCCCAATCAGAGGACAGAGATCTTTTGATTCCAACAGCCTCATACAGTCCGAATTCAACGAGGACAAATTCAGAGCAGTGGTTTTCCAGCCTGTTTTGGATCTGAGTAAGCATCAGATGTGCACAGCTATGTAGAGAAATGAAGCCTCCTGACATTAGGTTTGTTTTTCTGCAGTTGTTTCTGCATGATGTGGAAACATGCAGAAAAATGTTTCTTTTCTTCTACCTCTCAGCTCCGAGGTAGGAGCCTGTGCCCAGGTTTTGGGGTGTTGCACCCAGCCTGGCCATCCATTTTACCAGTGAGCCCTAGTGTCTTCTTGTGTATTGGATGGTGAAAAAAAAGTATCTGCACCAAAAGAACCCCTCCCAACAAATACAAAAAAGCCCAGCAGTGTTTCCCATTGTGCTGATTTTAGCCAGAAATACTAAAACCCACTCGAACATGAAAAACGACTTAGGTTACCCTAAATTAGTTTGAAATTACATTGTAACCACAAAAGGTGGTGGGGTTGATTCACTGGCTATGTGGAGCTGAGAAGAGCCCAGCTGAGAATCAGAGTTAAGGTCCTACAGATAGCAGTAATGTTGCATAAATAGTGACAGTAATAGAAGTTATGAAGAAGTTTAGAGCTCCAGAACCTCTTACAAGTGAAATAAGCAGTGATTTTGTTTGAGGCTTTCTTCTGACTGGAGTCATACCACTCTTTGAAGGGTAAAAATTGTGTATTTGAGTGTTTTCCTTCCTCTGTACATTTGAGTGGAGAATGTAAAAATCCCATCATGGTCTTATTTTGGTAATAGGATTACATGCAGACATCCTTGTGGTTAAATTGAAAAAAAAAAAGGGGTTGTTGTGTGCAAATGGAGTGATTAATGATGGAGACTAGAGACCTACAGAACTGCAGGATCTTGCTCATAATCCTCTAATGTAACTCCTTTAAAATCTCTGGGTTTTTTTCATGTGTCTTTTAATTTGGTGTTGCCATTAAGGGAAAAGGATTGACTTGGAAATTTGAGGTTTTATTCTAATTCTTTTTTGGATTACTTAGGTCTCCCTCCACCTTAACACTCTCAGGTGAAAATTTTCTTTCTAGAATTGATCTAAAGAAGATTTTTTTAAAAAAATATAATTTGTTATGCTCCCCAGAGGGGAACAGCTGCTCTGTACTCTTGTATATGTGGCAAATGAGGAAACAGCTTAACTCATTTAATAGCACCTGCAAAACCACCCACTTCACTGAACATCATCTCTTATGGGATTAGTGCAGTCAAGTTATGTAGGCACACTTTTAGGTAAAGAAACACAGTTCACAACTCTTTAGAGCTTCACTAGGAGGGTGTCCTTTAAATAAACTGATTTAGGGAGAAAGTTGGAATTTTTTATTTTTAAATTTTTTGTCTCAGCATTCTTTTTTGTCTTCTCTTGCTCATCCCCTAGTGTTTGGTTTTCACAACAGTGCAGAATTCAAGATTTTTCTTTCAGCCTTCAAAGTCTGCAAAGTCTGCCTGGAAAACCAGCAGGTTCCTGAGCTTCCTGGCATGTCTGCTTTTTAACCAGAATCCAAATGGAAAAATGTAACCTTTTTCAGTGCTCTTGTGGTAGGACCTCTGGAAACAAGACAAACTATTTAAAGCTTCCTGCTACATGTTAAAACTAAAATGTTTCTTTTCTCCTGCTTGTACCTTCCTGTTTTCTCATGTACTTTTGCTTACCAGGGTTTTTCATTTAATCCTTTTTTTCATTTAAGCTCCTCCTTCTGCCTTGGTTTTCCTCACCAGTGTCAATTCTTTCTCATAAGGCATTAGAGGGAAGCAGAAGCATGCACGTGTTTGGTGTGGGGTATGTGTCAACTTTGGGTTTTTACCTGCCAGCGTTCTCTGTCCCAGCTGCTTTGTTCTGCTCCATCTCCCTCTGCAGCCACACCACTAAACTTGGTTGTCACTGCTGCTGACAGACATTTTTATTTTAATTTCTGCTTGTATCAAATCAAAAGCTATGTCTCTGTCTCTACTCTGTAACATTTTGCACTTGAATTATTTGCCCCTTTTGGTAGCTGAAACTTCCAACATAACTCCCTGCTATGTGGTTGGAAAACGTGTGGGCAAGGAGAAGAGTTAGGCTGTTTAAATACAGTTACAGCTCCCATTTAAAAATCCTAGAAGGACATTTTAGCCATGGAACTGACTCCTGCTTAGTTGAGAAGCTGATTCACAAATGACTGGTGTGAATTGGTTGTGACTTTAGAGGAACTCTGCTACTGTGCTTTCAGAGGGAGATCACCCTCTTGATATTCCTTACGTGATGGATGCATTAGTGTATTGTCCTGGGTGTTGAACTGTTCATTCAGCTTACCTGATAGCAGAAAATGCCACTTCTTCCTAAATTCATCTTCAGTTCCTGACTTGAATATGACTCAATTGCATTTTAGAAGCCTGAAGCAGCATTTTTTGGGGGGTGTTTGGGCTTTTTGTTGTTGTTGTTTGTTGATTCTTACTTTAATGGTGGAGTGTTTTCTCCCTTGTGGGTGATTTTAAACTGTTTTTTTCCCTCCTGATAAGTCCTGCTAATACTGTAATATTTGAGAGTGGATTGTAATAACATCTGACATTTTGTTCTGTTTGTGCTGCAGACTGAGGTCAAGTAAACAAAGAAAGCAATCATTATATTTTAGCATTCTTTTTTAATGAGCACATTAAAATCTAGTCACAGCTACAGGATCAGCTGTGAAAAGAAGGGAGAGATACAGAACTCTGAGTAGCACTGTATTTTTGAAGCAATTTATGGAAAAATAATGGACTGAAGGGATATGTAAGGACTCTAGTAGGAAATAAATGGCACGATGTTGACGGAAGGGGTTTGGCAGGAGCTTGCTGTGACTGTGGCTTAGAATTGCAGAGGAATTTCCTACAGACTGGACTAACCATTACAAATATGTGTCTGCTTTTAGGAGATCAAGGCATACAGTGGAGTCTTCTCAGGGAATATGTCGTCTTTGACAATGAAAACCCGTTGTGTGGACAAAAGAGGAAGTTTCTTTAAGGTAAATGGGATATTTATACAGAATATAAAGTATGTGGGTTTATGTGAAATGAGTGCAGCAGAATGTGCAGTACTCTCTGTGATACATAGTAAGCCTTTTCTGTAAAATGGGAAGTACTTCTTGAGCATTTCTTTTTACAGGCAGATTTGTGGCTAGATTACCCCCCAGTTATTTCACAAGTATATTTTTTCTGTACATGGAATGGAATATTTGGTGTAAAATAGGTCATGGCTTTCTTTGCTGCTCATGCTGAGAACATAAACTTTATTATACACATAAAATTATTGGAACCTTCATAAACTGCACTTGTGTCACTTAAAGTTGTGGTACTGGTTTATGATATCCATTACTGGACTGAAAATTGGTTTCACTTCCTTGCCTATTTTGAGAACAGTTGGTATCCCAAGAAGCCAGGCTGCAGTAGGAGTTACCAGTGCAGTTTTCAAAAGATGACTGAATCCTATGTGCCAGGGTCACAGTGGCTGCCTTGCTGGGCAGGGTTTTGCTTTAGGGAGCCATCAAAATTTACAGGTGCTTCTGAGCACTGAATTAAGTGATCACATCCCTTAAAATATTCATCACTTGCTGTAGCTTCTTCCAGTGAAAGATGCTAACGCTGCCATCTTGGGATGTTGCTGTTTCCATTCCTGCTCTTCCTCTCGGGCAGAAGTTTTGCCTAGGGCAGTCTTTAGGAAATGAACAATCAGTGCTGCAGTGGCATCTGTTTTCCTTTTGTCTTGCCCAGCAGTTACCAGGGTCATCCAGTGATAGGAACCACCTCTCAGTTCTGCAACACACCTCAGCTACCTCTCATAACTCAGGAATACAAACGTCAGCCTTGTTGACAGCACTCTACAGCCAAATAGGGAGCATAGCCCTATTTTTCAAATCACAGCAAGGAACTGTCTCAGTTCCAAGCAATATCTCTAGGTTGTCTCTTGCATGTATGCTGAAGGACTTCTGATGTCAGGTGGGACTCTAAGCAAGCACCCAGTCATTTTCTGCAGTCCTTTGGGATCTCCTGGTGTAATTCTTATGTAGAAAATAGATGGTGAAACAGCTGTTTTGTTCATGATGATGGGGTTGCTGTTACTCTCAATTATTAGAAATGCAGTCTGCAGTCTGTGTGGGCAATTTAAAGAAACATTGTCAATGAGAAAACTAAGGTCCTAAATTTTCTTAAGGACATGCTGGCAGAGAAAAAGATGCCTCCAAGCTACTTTTCCAGACCTCTCACCATCCCTGGGAAGTTGCACTGTTGGACCATGGATCTGGGCACAGAGTGTGGGATTGGAAGCTGCAGACAGTCAGTGTGTCCAGCTTGTGTGCAGTGCACCTGGTAGCTTGTGTGTGTACAGTGAAATTACCTTTTTTTTTTCTCCCTCCGCCATGTGAGTAGAATTGTGACAACAGTTACATTTGTTTGCTACAGCTGAGCTGGTGAGCAAACAAAATACTTGGCACATCAGACTTTTTGAGTTTGCATTATTTTCATTTGTCTTGTCTGTCTGTGTTTAGGAGACCTAGTAATCAAGATATGGCCTTTTATCCCTGCTGATCTGTTCTTCAGTATGCTCTCCCACATGCTCAGACTGTGTGCTGTACTTGCACATGGCTCTCACGTTGTGCTTGTTAATTTGCAGTTGCCTAAGAAACCTTTACCACGCTGGTATGCAGATTCTCAGGGCATTTAAACCTTCTCAAGGGAGTATCTTACCATTCACAGCAACATTTGCCAGAAAAATTGCTGGCAAATTACAGCTGGGAAATTCCAACTTTATCTTTCCTTTTCTGGTTCCTAAGTATTCTTAAGTTCTCATTGCTACAGCTTCTAACCATCTCTTAGTTTTTTTCACAGCCATTCCTTTGACTGTTAGTACACAAGGAAAACAGTATTGTGCCCATTTTAGACAGAGCAGAAGTCTGTAGTTTTAGAGGCTAAATTCTGTGGACTCTACACCTTGTGATTGGTGAATGCTTAGAGCCAGCAAGTAGCAAGAATGAGGCAAAAATGGGGTTAGTCTTGGATAATTCTGGGACTGAATAACTTGCCAGTGGTTACAGAGAGAGTCTGTGGTAAAACAAGGGGCTGAATATATGTCTCTGACAAATGTCCTCTTCACTGAATTATCCTCCTTCTCATCAAAATGTTCCAGTGTTTACTGAGCTGGCATGAGAGGTTTTACACCAGTAAAGCTTTTCTGTTCCAAAACCAAGCATCAGGTAAAACTTTTTTTCTGATGAATAAGATACTGAACAATGTCAGTGGCCCTGAGAATTCATAGCTCATCAGAATCTGCAGCCGTGTATCAAAATATTTGATTGTACTCAGAGGCTTGCACAAGTCCAGAAGCAGTGTTCCCAGTCGGGCTCGTCTCTGGCACTTGGCCACCTCATCACACAGGGCCCTCTGTGACGGTTGCTACGTTCTGCTTATCAAAACAGGAAGGAAAAGATGTGATGCCAAAGAGGATGCAGGTCTCCAGAAAGAATGAAAAATGAGATGCTGGCAGGAAGGGGGAGTGGTAAGTGCTGAGGCTCATTCGTCCAGTCTGATACTAATCTCGCTGTCTTCAGCCTGTGTCCCCTTGCCAGATTAGAAGCACCCATCTTACCATTTCCTCTTGAGCTCTTGTAAATCTCAGGGCTTGGAAACATTCTGCAGTGGTCATCTTGGCTGACTCTTCTAGTGCCTTCTCAGAATGAAGGCAGTTTCATTAATTCTCTGTCAAAGCTTATTTACATTCCAACACAAAGAGCAGGAATTCAGTTGTCAGGCAGTTTTTTCTAAAAATGTCTGGGAACAGACATCAAATCAAAGCCACCTGTCTTCTTCTTGGGAACAGGAAACTCCTCAAGTCAAGTGAGTAGTAAGAGCTGTAGTTATGCTGGGCTTCTGGGAGAGGCACTGTCTATATCTGGTCCTGGGCATGGGGTTTCCCTGATGCATGGCACTGATGTGAGTGTCAATAGAGCAACTTCACAAATGTGACTGGAGCCCGCTGGGAGTACGTTGCTTCTGGTGAACACACTGGCTCTGATTTTTGCTGCTTGTACAGCATCCTGAATGATGCAAAGCAAAATAGATGTTGTGTTGTGGTGAGAGAATGATGGGGTACTGAGGTGCTGTATTTGTGGCCTGTATGTAGGAGTTTCACTGTCACCCTTGCCAGCTCCCAAAAGCTGAGTTGAGCTCAGTCTTGTTGAACTCGGTATCAATTGACAATAAGCAGAGTGTGGTGTGTTATGAAAGGAAATGCTGTGGTTTAAGATGTTTTCATTTCATTATTTCATTCATGGATGTTAGGAATGTAAACAGTTAGTGCATGGGTATTTGGCAATCTGATGTTTAGGATAGATTTGGTTAGGCAATACTGTACTGGGCTGCTATGTGAATTCATGTTGCCTGAGTCATAATTATTATTTGGGTTCACAGTGGTTATACTGTAGTGTCTTTTGAATTTACAGAACAGCGCTTTATCAGAAATAAATTCCAAAGGAAAATCATTACACGCAAAAATAGCTATTTTAACATGTTATATAAGATCTCATTTTAATTTTGTTTTTTAAGAAATACTGATTAATTAACCACCTGAGAAGATGTCATACTTCCAAATGCATTTTTCAGGTAAACCTCCTCTTTCTATAGCATAGCAGGATAATATCTATTTCGCAGACCTAAGCAGTCCCCAACAGATTTCTTCTGATTACTTTTTAAGTCTTTGGGCTCATGTATGCTGTTTTACACTAACAGTGACCTCTGACAAATGTATACATCCACCTCAGTTGCACTTTCCTTTGGAAGTTGCCTCTTACCTGTTGATTTCAAGTCTGTTGAAACAAAGGGGTGAGTTTTCTCATTATGTCCAGCCAAAGAGGTACCACACTTGTTGCAAATAGAGAAGTCTCTTTGAAGAATTCCGAAATTCTTAGCCTTGCTCTAAAAAGGCAGAGCCTTCTGCTGCTGCTTGTTTCCTCAGGGCTGGAGGTAATAATAACACATACCCAGCATCTTTCCTGTGTTTTGTAGAAACATGTTATTAACAGCTCATTGTGCTAGTCACATGTGCATCACGTGTGGTGTATAATCACCAGAAGTTTCATTGATCCTAAATACTGGGAAATGCCTCATAAAACCATGAGTACACCCTACGTTATTTGATAGAAAAATGCTGTTGTAATAGTATGTGTCAGTTAATTGCAAGGAAATGAAAAGGATGCAACTCCGTAAGATTTTTTTTTCTTTAATCAAGAGAAGAGCAGCTTTTTTTTTTGTCATTAAAGAGAATTTTAGGAAAATTAGTTGGAAATTGCAAAAAATGTCAGTGGTTTATTCTAGAAAAAAATGAGGGGTTTCTTCCTAGAGGTTAGTGTTTTAGTTCAAGTGGAGTACATGGTGGTAGGTGATTAGTCTTGGTTGTGTTGTGGTGTGTGTTCCACCCTGGGGAACTTCACAGGTCAGTTTGGGGTTTGATACCACACTTTGACCTGGTTTCCTTGTCCAGAGTGTATTGACTTTTCAGAGACTAAGGCTGATTTGTCATGGAGGCTATGTAGTATACCCAAGAAATTTAGCCTGTAGAATAGAATGTGAGAGTAAAGCAGCTTGAAACGTGCCATTTTGTTTAAGGCCTCTTTAGAAAAAGAAGCAAAGTTGCTAAACATGGAAGAATTCCTCTCAAGAATGATAATTTCTGCAGAGTTCTCTTCGAGGCAGGCATACAAATTCAAAAGCATTAAGATTACTTCCCTGTTAGTACAGTTTAGATGAGAGTTCTTTGCTGTAGCTCCCTATGATTTTGTTTTCTGGGAGGGAAGTGGGTTTTGTCGCAGCTCTGGTCAAAGCCCCCTAAGAGAGTTTAACTCACTTGCCAGCCAGGTAGCAACAGAGCAAGGCAGGTGTGGAGGAGGTGGCTGAAAACACATGGATACTTCTGTGGAGATCCCATATATTGTATGCTTTGCAGGGAGAGGTGCTGAAAAACTCCTTTGTCGTGCAGACTGTTGGCCTGCGAGACACTTAGTCTCTGTAGATGTGTCAGAGAACATGGCACACCACTGTGATGGCTCTTTATGGCCACAGTTGGTCTTATGATGCAAAGACTTGAGGTGATGCTGCCTATGAAGAGGAGCTCCTTGTGCAAAGCTGATTCATGGGGAGTAGCAGCTCAGCTGTCATGTAGTTGCCAGCTGAAGCAGCTTTGCTGGCAATGCATAAATTCACCCCACTCTGGCTGCTCCCTGAGGCTGGCCTGGGTTCCTCTGGCTGCCCCTTCAAATGGGCAGGGAGGCATTGCTCACATCTGGCTGCAGTGACTCGGGGGTGTTTGGGAATCAGCAGGTGGAATGTCTTTGTGGGGTCAGTAGTCCATATGGCTGGTGTCACCAAAACTACGGGAAAAACAAACTCTCCAATGACAATCTTTAGTGCTAGAGAATTAAGGCATTACTTTATTCTTGCCAGGATGTTGTTCTGGCCAGGATGTGCAACAGAAACCAGTTCATCCACGCAGTGCCCTGGTTTTGCAGAGAAAATCATTCCATCACTCAAGTCTTTATTAGATTTTTCACATTCATTCAAAACCCAGAGAAATTCATTGGTTCAATGTTCACCAGTCCCAGCGTCTTAGTATTTGGTTTCCTATTGGTTATTGGTTTGCCTTTAATGTTAATTAGTTTCTCATTCTTCATTCTCTTACCTATCTCTTCCCAGTCCAGGAGTCTTGGACCATGCCAGGGTGATGTTTGGAGTTGCCAGTCATTAATGGTCGATATCTTTCCTGTATCTTCTTTTTTGTGTGCTGCTCCCAGTCTGCTGAGATGTTAAGCTCATCAGACCTCGAGTGGTGGAACAGTCCTTTGAAAAGAAACTTCAACTCCTTTTCCCCTGGGCAAAGGCAAACAAGACCCCTGACTAAAGTTATATTAAAAAATGTTAAACTTCATATAATTTCCAACCCTAGGAACTATGACTTGGACAGAAGAAAGTCCTTAGAGTGTGGGTACTGGTAATTCATTCTTACATAAGGTTTATTTATTGAAGTTGGCCAGTTATAAGCAGAGACAAAAACTTCTTTTGAACTGATTGGAATAATGCTGCTCAGCAAAGGAGAGTGTGAATTCCTGAGGTGGAGGAACAATTCTAATGTAACAATTTAGGAAAATGATGCCTGCAATTCTTTGAAAATGCTGCTGTACTGACTTGCCCGTCCTGAGTGGGACTTAGGCTCATACCTTCAGGGCAGCTGTGAAGACTGTTTTGACTTGGACCCCAAAGCTGTTTTTGCTTTGTGTGCCAGGGTTTTTGTTTGCTGTGATGTGCAGGGTGGTGGTAGAGATCACTGCATCACTGCAAACCTTTCATTAGGTTCCCTCCCGGCAGGAGAGAGGGAACCCTGCTAGGGTTTCTAGGCTGTCATGGTGTGGCGTGACAAGCAAACTTGATTCATTGGCTACAAAGAAGTGTTCAAGAGAGCAGGCTTTGCAAATTTCATGGTTGGTTTCTGCTCAACAAAACATTTCTCTAAAGTCTGGCTAGCAAATTCTGCATTTCTTGGGATACAACCTTAGTGCTAATCTTGCCTACCTTAAAATGAGTTTTTGCCCTGGTACCCAGAATTAGGTTGGTGTTCTAGCTGAGCTGAAGGGCTGCAAGGCAATTATTTTTTAATTGAATTGTTGTGTTCAAGAGGAGTCCAAAACCTAATGTGAAAAGCTGCCACCCACTCCCTTCTTGCTTCATTGCTTTTCGTCCTCCACGGTATCGTAATGCTGGCTTAGTGTCCCTTCTGAAATAAAACTCTTGCACACGGAATTCTTCTAATTTTTTTTTTTTAGAAGGTAAATGGTGTGAACAGTTAAATAATTTTGTTCTTATAAGATGTTGTATAGTACACAGAGGCTGCAAATTTAATCCATTTAAATTAAAAGGCTACCCAAACTGGAAGGTTTTGTACTGGCACAAGCCAGGAATTACTCTTCTCTGAGAACCTTTATACGTGGCCCCAACCCTTACTTGTTCCTTTGCAAGGGGAAGTCCAAATAGGATGCAATTTTACAAAAAAAGAAAAAGTTTGTAATCTCTGGTGACTAAACTTGCCCCAGCTTCTTTTCCACGCCTCTTCCACTCACTTGATGTCATACTATTTTTGTCCCTTTCTAGCTCATTGACACAATTGCCTCAGAAATCGGAGAACTGAAACAGGAGATGGTACAGACAGATCTCACAGTGGAAGATGAATCTGCTGATTGGCGAAGGTGATTAAAATGTTTATTTTCATGGTTCTGGAGGGTCTACCATGGCAGAAGTGTTTTCACTGTGCTTTCTTCTTGGGTGGCTTATGTCCTAGCACTTTGGCTTTTCTTGAACAGTAATATCTGCTAAGTTGACATCTGGAGGATAGTCAATATTTTAGTTGTTGTGTTAACAAGAGAACACATTTTTGTACTTACCTGAAGTATTTGTTGCAAGAGGAAAGCAACCAGTGTAGGTGTTATGTTTTATCTGACTGCACAGTCTTGGCCAGCCCTGGAGCTGCTGGGCTTTGTTCTTCTAGCAGTGAGTTTATGAAGTGGAAGATTGTTTTTAGAGTTGCATCCAAGATCTTTAGTTCTTTTTCTTCCTATGAATTCTATTGAAATCTGCTAGAACTTACTACAAAGCATATGTAGATTATTTTCAAAAACATTAAGCAGCAGTTTGTTGCCCAAGTGGTAAAGAATGTAAGACAGTTGAACTAATTAAAGTTCTTGGCTGGTTGAACTTTACTCACATTTTAAAGCTTTTGAGAGCACAGTTCTTTTAGAGGGGCAGAAAGAATACTTTCTTCATTTTGTGAATTCAGCTAATTAACTTCAGAGATCATCAGCTACTTTCCAGTTAAGAAAAGGCTTCTTGTGTCTTTGAATACATCATATGCATGAAAAGCTAAAGTCTACTGATTCTAAAATCTTGGTGGAAGCACTTAGCTGGAAACAGTCAACTAAACCTCCCCATTTTACAGATCATGAGTTTTCTTTTTATTGATTTTTTAAATGGATTTTTAATCTTAATAGGTTAATCTTGTCTGCAAAATGTATTTTGGTTTAAGATATGTAAGTAAACGTAACATAAAAAAGTGAGTAATGCAATTTCCATCAAAAATAAAAATAGCCATCAAAAAAAAGTGCTGTCACTTCAAGATGATAATGTGAAATATGAAGTCTGAATAAATGAGCTAAAGTCAAACCTACTGTGACTACAAAATTCTGAACTGCATGCTTCTATGTAAGGAAGAAGTTGTATCAAAGTTGGTATGAATTAAGTAATTTAGTTATACCTTGACACCTTTTTTTTTAATGCAGTTCTACAGAGCAAGATTATAGTAATTTCAACAAAGGTTTTCCACAGTTCTTGTTTAACTAGACCCCTCACAAGGCTGTGTTTACTGTCATAACTTTATTTCTTTGTAGTTAATTTAAAACTCGGCAGTTAATGGCGTTTGCTCTTTTTATTGTGTGTTCTGCTGTTCAGAAGTTGGTATCTTGATATGACCTTTGGATTTGCATCTAGGGATATTTGATCTCAATGGAATGTCCATTTTCCTCGCTCTTTTTCCACCTTAGCAGGTATCCATAGACACCCAGAGCAGTTCTGGAAAGGGAGCCATTGCAGAGCTCTCAGCTGAATTCAGAAAAACAAGGACATGAAATTGCATGTCTGCAACCTTAGTATTGTGGTGTGGGGCTTTTTGTGGTTATGTGGTGACTTTCAGATTTATACGCCTCACTTTATGTACTCCTTTATTTTGGGCTCATCTCTCCTTTTAATATATATGGCTCAAGTAATACCAAGAATGATTCAAGGGCTTACCACTTTGGCTTGTAAATATGTAAAAGCCAGGCCAAAAAAAAAAAGGCTTGCAAAAATGTGTTTTAAGGGGGACTGTTTCAGTATCCCACTTTTTTGATGCCTGGCCTTTTTCCCAGTGCAGACATTTATCTCAAAAATGCAAATGAGTGGAGTTGTCGGAAAAGGGATTAGTGGGACAGATTTCTGATATGCTGTTCTGGTGACCTTTGAAAGAGTAAGGAGAGCACTTCTGCATGCAGTGGCAGCCCAGGAGCATGTGGGACAGGACTGCTGGCACCTGGATGATCTTTTAGGAGGCCCCAGGCCCCCTGCACGTCTGTGTGAATGTCCATGAGGGGCCAACACCTCCTGCTGTCCCTCTGGAGGGAAGGCTGTAAAGCTCCAGGCTTCCTGGGGCTCTTGGGAATGGTTCAGGGATGCTTTGCTGATGGTGACAGCTGCAGCAACTTATTCCCTTCCTGCTCTGTTCCTGTGGAAGGAACAGGGGCAGAGCTTTGCTCCCTGCCTTGTGTCCTGCACTGCACAGCCCTCACGCCGCTGTCTTTTCCAAAGTGGTTACTCACTTCAGTAGTCCTGCATAGAGAACCACTTCTGTTATTGCTGACAGGTAGGCAAGTATCCAGAAACCTTCTTCCCAGCTTCCTTGTCCTGTTCTTTTGGCTGTAATGGGATGCAGGAGGAATTTACCAGTGGCTCTCTGCCTCTCCCAGCTGATGCTCAGTATGACTGCATAGACTGGGCTGGGGTGATTAAGAGCTGTCAGATTTACAGAAATCCAGGCATTTTGCAGTGGATAGTCAAACCGAGTCAACTGTGAGGTGGTTAACTTTGGGACTGGAGCAAGGTTCACATCATGACCAAGGATCATCCTGGTTAAAAGGTTCAGTATTTTCCTTGTCTTTTTTACTGTGAGCTAAGTCTAATCAGGATGCAGCACGGCGCTGTTTTATCTTGGCGGTTACCTCTCTGTACTTCCCACGTGTTTATGGGTTTTCTCAAATCTAAGGAAACGTGCATGAGTCATGTGTTTTCTTTAGTTCATTGTGAGCAGTGTTGAAACCTACCTTTCCTACTGAAGAGGAACTGTATAGCAGCCCTGAATTAAAGCAGACCATCCATTAAGGCTGATTTGTGTTTTGATTTTGAGTTTAACGTGACCTGGTCAGATTGTCTTTTATCAGGAATCTTTTTTTTTCAAAATCCCAAACAAATAACACCAACCAACCAACCAAACATCCTCCAACCCGAAAGTAAAACCAGGAGAGGAATTTAGTTGTTGCATATTATACAGCATATTTTGCTAGCATTTAGGTTACAGCAACTTCTTGTTCAGTACACTTGAATTAATCTGTTGCACATGAATTCAAATGGTTATTCTTTCCATGCAGTTGTTTCCAAAGTAGTTACATATACATCTCAGTCCCAAATAATTTCAGTCTAACTCTTAACACATAACGAGTTTTGAGAACCCCCGTGTGTCAGGGTTTGACTGTATGTCTAATGCCCAGATCATTAATTAAAATTATTTTAAGAATAAAAAAGCAAACTGGGAATATGATGCTCAGTAGTGTTAGACCACTGCAAATAGGCTGTCAAAACAGACCAGTGGGGTTTTTTTACTGCATTTGCTTCCAGGCCATGGGAAGTGGCTTCTCATAGGTTTTATGTGGTTTGCCAGGTTTTTCCAAGGTGTGCTTTTTCTGGAGTTCACCAGGTTAGATCTTTCTCTCTGCCTCGTTCTTTATTATTTGGGAATAGGAAATAATTTTTTAAGAGTGTTTCCTATTTCTGTTACCTCACCACAGATTGCAGTAACATTCTAGTGCTGATTTAGCTGAGTTGCATCAGTGTTGTTTGAACCATTAGTTTTAGGAGTGGCAGAAATTCTGGTCATGATCAGATATTCATAATGTTTGGTTTATTTCTTGAGGGAGCAGAAGCTGCTGCCCCAAGGAGGTGCCCGCGTATGTAGGTCAGAGAATTTCCTCCTTGGATCTCAGCATGTGGGAGGGATTGTGCACTTTACCTGGAGGTTTGAAAAACCTGATGGCTCCCCATTCAAATTAGTCTGCTGATTTATGGTGGTCTAGGGGGTGTGGGACAACATGAAGCCAGTCACACCAAAGAGGAACATCGTGACCCTACGTGCCTGTGCAAACTCTTGCCAACTTTAGGAGCTTTTGTGGTAGCATCCAATGCCAGTCATTCTAGCTCATACCAGCCACACACCTTCTTTTGAATGTGAGGTAGCTGTCTTTAGTAGGCAAAAAACTTTCCCCTCTTGGGTATATTCCCCCTTGCAGCATATTTTGTTTTCACCTCCTGACCAAGGGGAGTGGAAATGATTTATATCTGTCTAAGCTTGCAGCCAGCATTGGTGTATAACTTGCACTTTGCCACAGCTCCCTTTGGTTTGTAATGCAGCTAACTGGCACTGAGGGTGAGTGGGAAATTTCTGAGCAATATTTCCTGGAGGTACAGCTCAGGAAAACACTTTTGTGGTTCATGATGTGACTTTTTGGAGATTCATCCATTGCAACACTAGACTCTGCTGGGACTGGTTGAAAAGGGAACCCAGTATTCCTACTGAGGCAGTTTCAGACCCATTGGTCATGACTGATGTAAAAAGTACTTCCCTCCTGCACCCAATGTGTTTCTGTGTATTTTGTGCCCCTTGAAGGCATACTGGCAGGCAGTAAAAGCTTCTGATGCTTGTAGGAAGGGAGGGGAAATCACCTGCATTTGAGATGCCTTGGAAATCTGAAAAGCATACATGATAAATAAGCAAACAGAAAGAGGAAAAAATAAAGAGGCAAACGCTGGGAGTGGTAATTGATCCAGGTAATGAAACGTCAGATGATTTTGCCTGTTCTTATCTGATCATACAGTGAAAGTTCTCTTCCCCATTTACCTTCCTTGCTTGCCCTCTCCAGAGATGCTGCAAGTTGCTGAACAAAGCTAGAAGGAAGCAATTTGGTCCTTTGGTTTTTTTCTGTGGTTTGGTTGGTGGGTTTTAATTTGGTTCAGCTTGTTTTCTTTGGTGTGGGTTTTTTTGTGGGGGACGGAGAGGCTTTTTGTTTGTTTTCAAGTATTCAGTGCTCCTGTGCTTGTGAATTCTGTACTTACTTGCTGAGGGTAGAGTAGCTGGGATAATGAGGATGGTAAATGCTGTTAGTGATGCTTTACGGCCTGTCCAAAGCACGGAATTCAGAAGAGCTGCACATTGTGCAGAGGGGAGGTGGAGCTGTGTTGCCCTCTGCTGCACAAGGCTTCTCTTGCCACAGAAAAGGTCTGTAAGGGGAATGCATCCTCTGCCTGACATCTCAGGGGGTCAGTCGAGCTTGCAGGGTGCTTTTTGTCTGTTCCTAAATTTTGTCATCAGGAAGCTGTTACCAGAGTAACTGCTCCGTAGTGTTTTCTAGCATGGGGAGAATTACAGGATGTAATTCTAACTCAAAAATGAGGAATTAGAACCAGCAGCACATGTGCACTTGTACTGGGTGTTCTGTATTATATGGATGATGGTGAAGCTTTGCATAACAAAAGGAGTTCTCAAAGTATTGTTTGTTTGGATTTTTAATAACAAGAATCTGTAGCCTCCAAGAACTGTACTTCATTACTGAATGTAGCAGTAACTTTAGATGCCCTGGCCCAAATAAATTTTAACCTTACATTCACACTTAGCCTTTATTTCTCACATAGCAGTCAATCCACAGCCAAAGGAATTTGGAGCATAAATACACACTTCCTTACTTGTTTCTGGTGCTGTGAAGTGTAGTATTAAAATGTGAGGTAAGGACCTTTCATTGCAAAAATGGAAAAAAATGTAAATATTTACAGAACTTAGCAGGAGTACGGTAAGATGTTACTGCCACTTATAACATATTTTTTAAGGAAGTTGTGCCTTAGGGAGATTTATTTGGGGGTTTAAGATTTTTTCCTTGCTTCTTTCTTGGCTTTCTCATCTCTTTCTCACCTCCTCCCACTCTGACCTCTTAGCAGAGGGGAGCAAAGATGGATATGCAGCTGTGAAGGCAACAGAGCTGCTGGAGCAGAGACAGTAGTCTGGGCATAAGGTGAAGTGATGCTGGTTTGTGGACTTATGTTGTGAAAATAGTCCCTCCAAACAAAGTTCTGGTGCAGTGATCACCAATAGGTAGTGGGTTGCTCCATTGTCAGAGTATTGAACAGATTTTTCTGGTAGGCAGGAGAGAGCAAAATTTCTGTGGGTTGCAGCATTTGCAATCAATCTGGGAATAAAAGTGTCTGAATTGCATAAAAGAGAAGTTTTTCCATATATTAGCACAGCAAAGAAGGCAAGTGAAATGTTCAATCACATCTGCACATACAATTGTACCTGAGGTGATGGCTGAATTTCTCCAACCTCACAGAAGAATGCTAAGGCTTATCTTCAAGCTGACTTTGAATTGAGAACCTTTAAAGAGAATTTTTATGTATGCTAAATACAAGAATTCTCAGTAGGAGAAGTACCGGCCCAGAATGTCAGCAGTGCCATGAGCTTTGTGATAATTCTGTTTGCTGACCTCGGTGATTGTTCATAGGAGGTTAGCCTGTCTAATTTTTTTTTTCTAAATTTTCCACAGTCTAATAAAGGACATGGATAATGTCTCTCCTGAGAAAAATGATGTAAAAAGCTGCCCTCGGGACTCTGGATATGACAGCCTATCCAACAAGCTGAGCATATTGGACAAGCTCCTCCATACTCACCCTGTGTGGCTGCAGCTTGGTCTGAATGATGCTGAAGCCATGGAAATTTTGCAGACACAGCCTCCTGGGGTAAGAAGAATCTCAATTTCTTTAAGGACATGCTTTTCTCAAATGTTGTGCTACCATTTTACACCCAGGTGTTAGACTCAATACAATAATGACCAAGTAAAACTATGGTATTTTTTAGAGCAAACATCATGAGGTTGTTCTGGTTCCTTTTAGTATGATCTGTATTTATTCTGGCATCTGTGATGAAGCTAATACCATGTCCTTCTGCCTTCTCCACAACAGATATTTCTGGTCAGGAAATCTGCAAGGCTGCAGAAGAAAGTCATCTCTCTGCGTCTGTCCAGTGACTGTGGGTCTTGCCTGAAAGAATTTGCCATAAAAGAAAGTACATACAGTAAGTTGTGAGTTATGTACTTTTCAGCTATTCCTTAGGTACTTTTTCCCTGTAGGATGCAGGAGCATTTGCACTGCTGAAAGCCAAAGCAGAGGATACCCAAAGTCATGTAAATAATGTCATGGGCTGCCTGTGCTGCTCTCTGAGGTGGGCTCTGGGAGTGGGTCAGACATGTTCTGCCACAAGTAGGGCAGATACATAGAAACACTTAAGGCTGCTGCAACTGGAATGTTTCCATTGTGTACCTTGCTGAATCCAGGATTCATTTATTTTTATGGGTAGTTATCCTCTTAGAAGCTTACTACATGTGTGTAGAAACACAGTCTGCTTTCAGTGAAATGTCCTTGTATTTCCTTGTACTCAGGGGACTGTTCTTGGATGCAATTTTGTCATGACCTCTCTCTGTCTGCAGTTGAGGTGTGGGATGGATTGTTTTTGGTGGTGGTGGGTTTTTTTTTTTTAATGGATTTTAACTCTTTAGAACTGTTTCTGTTGCAAGATCAATGATTTCTCTTTTTAATTCAAACTATATTTGTTCTTTTTTTAGTAAAAATGAGCAAATGTTAGCACTCCAAATTGTTTTGAACCAATAATGCCCTCATATCTTTAGAAGGGAGGGTGTGAAAAATAAGTTTGAGACTTAGGAATGAAAAAAGGAAGCTGCAGCTGGTGAGTGTATGTGGTGCTGAAACTGCAAGTGGAGCAAATGTTTCATTTTAACAATAAAGAGAAAACTGGAGAAAATTAGCAATAATTTCAGTTAAACATCCCTGAAACAGAGAGTCTATAGTTAACTTCTATTTCTATTTGTAAACTGACATAATTTTAGTTGAGTTTTTCCTTTTTTATCTCTCCCTCCCCTGCACTCAGGAACAAAAAGTTAATTCTATGTGTCTGGTTTTAGTTCCAGTTAGAAGCAAGGCAAGGCAAAGAGAAGAGAAAGTTGTCATTAATAGTTGATCTAAGTGTGGTCTAAGGCTGTGTTTATAGGCTTGTTATACTAATAAATTCCTATCTAGAAAATAATTATATACTATCTCTTATGAACAAAATTCTTCCACAAGGGGGAGGTATTTACTGATGGTTTCAGCCATTTGTCACAGCTGAGGTTTTAGACCAGAGGCAAAAGATCTGGATCTTTTCACTCTAGGAGCTTCTTCTGCTTGATCTGTGAGATTTGCTACTGGCATCAGAGAGAGGCCGAGGTAATTGTCATTATTACTGAGAACAAGTGTTTGTATCAATAAGAAACAATGGTATCAAGTGGTGAAAAATGAAAGGCACAGCTCGTGTCTTCCTCTCCCCTTGTGCAAGGCAATGGCATGCAACAACTCTCAGAGTTTTTTAAGGGTTAAAAGGTTTTCTTGGAGTGAAGGAAAATTTATCTCCCTTTAGGTTCTACACACCTAGGGCAAAGACAGGTGAGTAATACAGAATTCAAGGGGAGGAAATAAGAGATTTAAAATTAGATATGTTAGTACAATGGGCAAAAAAAGCCTCAGTTATTGATTTGTTGTCTATTAGCAAAACATTGTGCAGGCCTCATCACACTTAATCTGTTTGACAGGAATTAGACCATATGCTTGGAATACAAAAGCAAACCAGCCACCAAGATTATCAGTATATTCTTGAAAACGCCTTCAGCAGGGATATGTACTCTTCTACAGAGTTGTTTTCTCTTAACCAAGTAGTAGCTAGTTTGATGGTGAAAACTTACTAAAACTTCATGCTAAAATCTCTGATGTGTTTTATTAAACTGTTTTGAGAAACAGTGGATTAATGTGCGATTCTTTCTTGTCACTTTCTCCACAGCATTTTCCTTGGAGGGGTCTGGAATAAGTTTTGCTGATCTGTTCAGACTCATTGCTTTCTACTGTATTAGCAGGTAAGATATGTTCCAAGTCACATCTGCTAGACTGTCTCAAGAAAATGAGTTTTGAGGACTTGGTTCAGCATGATATTTATGTTGCCAATCTACAAATATTCCTGGATAGCCTTCGAAGGTAATGGTAGAAATTAGAGATGAGTCTTGGAAGCATGTGTCTCTGTCTTACTTTATACTGATTATTGGGAGGCTGCTGTGATTTTACCCACCCAGCTGTGAGGTGGTGCCAAGCTGATACCTTCTGATGCTTTTTTAAGTGCTCCGTAGCTCATTTAAAAACAATCATAAACTAGCTTGCAAAGTCCATTTCTTGGAATTGCTGGTGAGAAGAATTTTTGGAGCATACTGGAAAAATGTCAGATATGTAGAATATGACAACTGGGAGATGTCAGTTTCAATGGTGAACGACAAAAACAGCCTTGTCAGCTTTGCAGTTTATGGTTGCTAAACTTGTTTTCCAGGTAGTATGCAGAAAAAAAGTAGCTGGTGGTTTTGTCTTTTGTTTTCAATTTTACTTCAGTTTACTGGTGAAAATTTCCATACTGATGCTTGAGCCTTGTATGTGTGCACAGACAGGACACAACCAAACTGCCCAGGTGCACTTTTTCTGAAGGAAGCGGGGAGAGTGCAGCTGTGATGGTCTTGGTCCTTTTACTGCATCAAGGCTGCCAGTTCATACTGACCATGTGATGATTTCTGGTGTGGGATGCTCTTGGGCTGCTGTGTTTGCTGGTTTTGTTTGTGGTGGAGAAGCATCTTAGACCCCTCTGCTTAGCCAAGCTGTATGTGCATGTAATAGGAGCAGCATTGATACCACATGGGTAATTGGTCAGCACTGAGATGAGAAATGAGGTGAAAATGTGTTTAAAAGTAGTTTAATGAGGAGATATTCCTTATCTTGTCACCCTTTCAGTCCTGCCCACTGGCCAGGCTCTGGTAAATTCTCTCCAAGTACCTACAGGATCATTCTGCAAACAGAGATTTCTTGCATTACTATATCCATTTTCTTTCACTGAAGGTTGAATATCATTATCCTTATCCTAAAGGAGGCAGATAGGTAGCTTTTGTGAAAAAGAGACAGTACCATTTGGTACTATCTAGTACCAAAATCCAGAAAATCCAGGAGGATTTTCTAAAACCAGATGGAATTTCTTGCAGGAGGTACCCAACCAGTTTTTATGAGGGTATACCTACCTTTGAATTGAGACCGTGATGCTGATCTGGACTCTGGATTTTCTGTGGTACCGTGTAAAGTGCCTTTCAAATGCTTTTTAGCTAGTGTACCAGTCTTGTGCATATGCTTGGCTTGAGTGTGAGTGGAATTCTGAGATCTGTTTTTTCAAGAAGCTAGCATACAACATAGAGAATATTTATGTGATAAAGACCCACTATCTGTCTGTGCTATAGCAGATGGTTGGCTTGTTCGCAACCTTAAAACCAAAATTCATGCTGACACCAGCTGTGTAGGATTTTCATTTAGTCTTAATTCTATGGGTACTTCTACTACAGATGTTGCAGTTTAGCAACATTTAGTTAGAAAGAAACTTTTATTCTGAAAACTGGAATAGCAGTCAACAGTGTACTCAGAAAGTAAGAAGCTTTTTTGAAGTGTTAAGGGCAGGTAACAAGTTTGCATCTCACTGATCTGCTTGTAGAAGACCAGGTGTAAAAGCTTCTGTTGAAAAGGCAGAAAATACTGGATGGTTCTCTGGAAATGATTCTAGGGAAAGTCCTGGGCACTTGACTGTCATTTGCCCTTCACACCACTCTGCAATGTAATGTTTAACTGTGCTGTGTGCTTAAGGATCTTGCTACCTGCCACAGCTCAAGAAGAAAATAATCAGAGATCAGCCACTGCCAGTGTTTAAAAAAAAAAAAGCTTTTAAAACTATGGATGTTGCTGAAAACCATAATGGTTTTTCTCTTTGGAAACAGGGATGTCCTTCCATTCACACTGAAGTTGCCTCATGCAATTGCTGCAGCAAAGACAGAAGCTGAACTTGAAGAGATTGCTCAGCTTGGACTGAGTAAGTAGTTCTCCACAATCCTGTAACATTGAAAAAATAGGCTGTATCAGTAAATAGTTCATACTGGTTAGTGATGATACAACTTTTGTTTAGAAAAGCAGTTTCTCATGTTTGGGAAGGCCAGACCTTCTTCTGTCCAAGGAGTGGTGCTCTTCCTTCCATCTCTGCCCTCTGTGATATTTTTGTCAGTGCTGTTTCTTTTTTCCTTCTTCTCTCCCCTCTCTGGGCAGCCCTTGAGCAAAGCAAATCTCACAGTCCCCACGCAGAGGTTGATGTGGCTTCTGCTCCAAGACCAAACATTGTCTGCATGCTCACATAGCAGGTGCTGGCTTTATAATTTATTGTGAGGAGAGTGTAGGAACTGAGGTCCCCTGTCAATAAAACTTCTGTTCAGACTGACATGCAAACTTAAAATGGTGAATTTTGAGATCAGTGCCTCAATGAAGTGGCATATTTAGAAAACAAGAAGTGTATATAGCATGTATAGAATATATCCATGGGCAGAGGTTTGGCAAAGTTTTTAAAATACCAAAGACAACGCAAGGACATGTCCTTGCGTCGCTTGGCTGCTTCAGCCAAACACAGGCTCACTGTAAAGCATACCTTGAGCTCAGAGGAGATGGATACAAAGCCTGATGGGATTTGAAACTTGGGCACCACCCAGATGAATCATTAAGCAGCTCCACATTGAGCAAAGTGCTGAGTGGCCTTGTTTCCTTCTCCAGGAAGGGAAGGTTGACTGTCAGCAGTCTTTGTTGCAGTAGATTTTTTAATCATCTTTGATTTCGAAAAGGATCCTCTCTGAATCAGTGTTAGCATGAGGATCTCTTGAACTGTCTGGTGGGACTTTGCAGTAAAGCTGTACCTGGGGATGTATTGCAATACTTTGCATTTTGGTTTGCTGCAGTAGCAGTGCAATTAAAGGGTTTGTTTTAGAGAGGAGAGAAATTACTTCTGCACTGCTTGTCTGCAAATTTAAGTGATGAGGTCAAACTATGGATTATCATGGGAATAGAGGCAAATATGGTACTATTGAGGCCAATGTTCAGATGGCAAAAAGAAAGTCAAAGGTCTGACTGGGATACAGTGTAATAAAGACAGTCTCCCATTGACACATGGAAGCCTTAAAGTAATATGAGGTGAGTCTCTTCAGAGGGGATGGTAATGTTGATCAAGCTTTCCAGGCTAACCACATTTTGTCACCAGTACCCCAGAGCACCATGGCCTACTTGCTGCAGAATTAGTCTTGCTCTTGAACAGTCTCTGCATTGTGTGTGTTTTTTCTTTAGCTACTACATTAGAAAGCTGAAGACAAGATTGATGGATCAGTGTCTGTGTGGTTGCTGTATTTGGGATCAATTACCTGATATACACCAGATTAAGATCACAGTTTCCATAAGCTAAAAGCAGGCAACGAAGTTGAGATTTTGATGGTGTTTTAGGTGTCCAGGTGCAGAAGAGCACACCAGAAAGTAAGCCTTTCAATGCTGTGGACTCTAGAGAGGTCTAAAAACTCCCAATAGCCCTTCCTGTTAAGTGTGAGTTTTCTTTGAGGAACATGGAAGCACAAAATCCCGTGGTGTGTGAACACAGGGCTGAATTCCCTGTCAGAGCTCTCTCGTGCAGTAGGCTTAGAGGGAGAGCTGCACAACACAAGTCAATAGCATGCAGCCCAGCAAACCACATCAGGAGAAACTTTTGGTAAAGATTTCAAGGCTGTTGCCAACCTGTAAGGTTTCATGTGCTGAACATATGATTCTCACTCTGTCTCCCTTGTGTTTCACCTGCAGCTGTGCTTACATCACGTGTATTTGCAGCAGCCACGTACCAGGCACAGGCACTGGGAGATCTGCAGGCAGGATGTGAAGTCATGAAGCTGGGAACACCAGCAACATGGCATGATTATGTAGAGAAACATGCCTGTGCCTACAGACATTCTCTGGCCGTGGCCTGTCACCATGGGCTATTTCCTGTCTTCTGCCCCTCAGGCAGGACACGGCTGTTGGGCATGGACCTGTTGTCAGTGCTTGGCATTCGTGCACTTGGGCCCAGGTATCATTGCTCAGTTGCCTCCAGTGAGCCATCTTGACACACTATGGGAGATTGATCATGTCAAGACTGGCAAATTTTAGCTAAATCTTCCTCCTCTGGTATTCTGCCCTTATTTCAGCATGATTGCTGCCTTCAAGGGCACATCTGGTTTCAATCTTCATACCTTTAGGAACCAATGCTCTTTAGCAGTGACTTGGTTGCACAAACATGCTGATGCTTTGCTAGGATAAGTGCAGAGGCTGCAGCTGCAACTTGGTGATGTAGCATAGATTTTCCGTGCTGCTGGTGAGGGACTGCACGCTGGGTTTCTTTACGTGTTGCTGCAGTCTGTATTCTCAGGCAAGCTGTCCCCATGGCAAAGGCAGGGCAGCAGGCCAGTGCCCTTATTACACACTTGAATGCTTGGTCTGCATAGCTAAAGGTGATGTGTGCATCCACCACAGCAAAATGTGAGCTGCCTTTTCATGTATAGTTTCATGTGTTCACTATGAAAAGAAACAGAACCATGATACTTGTAGAGTTTCCGTAAGTGGCCTTTAGCTGGTGTAAATCAGCTTAACTATTGTCTTTCATGAAGTGAGCTTATTAATACCAGCTGAGAATCCTTCCTTATTTCTCCTGAGTGAGATGCTAGCGAGAAGTTTGTGTTCATTTCAATCTCAAGCCAGTAAAAAGTATTCTGTTACAGTCTCCATTCCTTTCTTTGATTTTCAGTTTAATTTTGAGCTTAGTGGGCTGATTGGAAGCTATGCATTGGTCATGGTATTTATAAATGAGTAAGAGCAGCCCCAGGAATGTAGCATGCGGTTATGTCTGGTGGTGCTTTAAGAGGTTCACTTGGATTTTTTTTTTTCTCCTTTGAATTAATAAAATCTTGCCTAAATTTCTTGATACTTTAAACCGGTGTTGTTGAGCTGAATGTTCTGAAAGCCATCTACATGCTGTTTTGCATTCTTACGTTAATGCAATGATGATTTTCAGACTTTTGGAGCTCCCTGGCTAACAGCAAACCCCCGGATCCTTCACCTCCCTGTAGGCCTGTGCCTTTGGACAGTGCTCGCAAAGACTCACGCCAGCTCTGCCTTATAAATGGAGTGCATTCTATACGAACCAGAACGCCTTCAGAGCTGGAGTGCAGCCAGACCAACGGAGCGCTGTGTTTCATTAATCCCCTCTTCTTAAAAGTGCACAGCCAGGATGTCAGTGGAAGTCTGAAAAGGCAGAGCCTGAGAACTCCAGATGTGAATGGCACAGCGAGGCCTCGCTCCCCCCCGCCCCGGCCTCCACCTCCTGCTATAAATAGCACCCTCACGAGCCCACAGATTTCCAGGACTATAAAGCAGGCGAGCATGCCAGAAACAGTCAGCCATAAGAAGGAGAGAGGCTTGGATTTGCTGCAGAACAAGCCCACCCCGATTCCGCCTCCTCGGCTGAAGAAGCAGGCTGTGTGCTCCGAGGCAGACGGTGCCTCCAGGAGCGCGGCCGCAGTCCGGCCCGGCTCCGTGCGCCTGCCCGAGGCAGCCGCTCTTCCAGGTGAAACCGTGCCCGAGCCGGCTCCAGCAGCTCCCAAAAAGACGCCGGCTGCCATCTCTGAGTCACACATCCCGTGGAATGGAGGCCGGCAGAGACTGAGCGACATGAGCATTTCCACCTCCTCGTCTGACTCGCTGGACTTCGATCGGAGCATGCCGCTCTTCGGCTATGAGGGGGACACCAACAGCAGCCTGGAGGACTTTGAGGGGGAAAGTGACCAGGAGAGCATGGCACCGCCTTTGAAGCCCAAGAAGAAAAGAAGCAGTTCGTTTGTTCTCCCCAAGATTGTGAAATCTCAGCTAAGGAAAGTCAGCGGAGTTTTCAGTTCCTTCATGACCCCTGAGAAGAGGATGATTAAGAAAATTGCAGAGATGTCCCGGGACAAACGCACCTATTTTGGATGCTTAGTACAGGACTATGTCAGCTTTCTCCAAGAAAACAAGGAGTGCCATGTTTCGAGCACTGATATGCTGCAAACAATTCGTCAGTTCATGACCCAAGTCAAGAACTATTTGTCCCAAAGCTCTGAACTTGATCCCCCAATCGAATCACTGATTCCTGAAGACCAAATAGGTAAGAAACACTGTCCTGTGTTTTGGGGGGAAGGTGAAAATGTGTAATGTGTGTTTATAGTGGTAGTCTTTGTCCAGGTCAGAAAGGTGGGGCTAACTTGGCTGGTAGAGCTTGAGCCACTGAATATTTGAGTCTTAAAACAACCTCCCCCTCCATTCCTCACCCCAAATCACACTGTCGGCTTGGAATGATTACACTATGAAATTGTTCATAAGATGTTATCCTTAAAATAGGTGCAATGCGGACTTTTTACCTGTGATTATTACTTTTTTACCTGCTGTACTGTTAACAATAGAGAACCCTTTATTTGCTGGCACACATGTATTTTTCTCTGAATTGGACTGACATAGTTCTCGATGTTTGGTCTAAAACTGCCAAATCTAACCATATGGATTGTAGCTGTAGAACGAGTATTTATTCAAAACCAGTAACATTTAAGAGCAGAGAGACATTTTATGACAACTTAGTTTTGAAATAAATCTGATTCCTCCAGACATTCTTAGTCACTTCTAGCAAAGCTGTACTACCCCTGCACTTGAAACTAAATAAAAAGATATGATAGAGTTTTAGAAAACAAACGTGTGCAAGAGAGAGAAAGGGCTGCTGATCTCTAGTTTTCTGTACTTCTCTGTTAGATGTGTTTGTGAGCAGTTATGGATGAGCTATATGTTAGATCGTATGTTTTAACAGGCGAGAGAGATTTATGTATCCAAAAAAGTGAAATCATTGTTGCTGCATAAATCTCGCTGCCTCTCTTGCAGAGTCTGAGCAGTATTTGTAAAAGAGGCTGTAAGCCACATTTAAGAGGTGGTAAACATGCCTCAGGGCAGAATACTTTCCTCCTGAGCTCACTTCAGTCCTAATTTGCTTGTTTTTCTCAGTACCTCAGTGTCCCAACAGTTGGCTCAGTGCAGAATTGGCAGATACTTCCTTCCCTGGGCTTAGAGGGTAATTTTATATTGACATTGTGTCTGTCCTTGACCAAGAGGAAGTATTCTCACATAACTTCAGCTTCATTTACACTAAGTCAAGCAAAAGTCACAAGGACTGCTAAAGCAAATACAAAAATGTGAAAAATGTCCCCAGTATTGGTACTCAGAGACATGTAATATTCTCACTATAATAATAAAGACTGTTAGGTGGGCATTACATGAAAAAGCAGCCAAGAAAAAGAAAAAGCACCAAATTAAGCAGGGGATGCAGGCGCATTTTGGCCTGCATTTCTGCAAAGTGCTGGATACTTGTCAAAGCAATACAGATTGAGTTTGGTTGTAATTTTGTGAAAGTCTAGTTTGTTAAGTGCTTTTCATTTCACAAGGGTGTGGTTTAATCAGACTGTGGGTCTCCCAAGACTGGAAAAAATGTTGTCTGCTATTAAATGTTTCAGACTTTGGAGTAGCATAAGCTATGAAATATAACAACTAAAACTGCTCTGGTTTTCTTCAGCGACAGAAAGTCTGGTTTTGATCATGTGACTAAACACAATTAATTTATAAAGTGGGCTTGTTTAAACAAAGAAAGAACTTGCTTTTGAATCATCTACTGCCTTTGGCTTGAGCCAGCAAACAACTGCAGTGGATCAGGAGCATCATATGTTGCTGATCTAAGCAGATAACTATGTGACAGCAAAATTTAGTCATTCCTATGGAGAGCTTTTTATGAAGTAGAGCCCTGCCTGTTGTCCACAGTTTTCCTTGACTATTTCAATATGAAATTGCAGCTCAAATTTTAACTTTGTGAGTAGTCATTTGTCCTCTCCCGTCAGTTTGCACTTCCGTGGTGCAGTTTTTTCCTCCAACGTGTCAGCCTGGTGCTGGATGTGTGCTTCTGGGATAATACTCCTCCTTTCTGAGTCATTCAGGCTTCACTTTAACCCTCTTTTGTCTCCTGAACTTCAGTAGGTGCTGGAACAGCACCCCCAGGTTTATTGAAGCCCTCAGTGGTTGGAACTTCTTCCCATGTCTCCATAATGATCTTTTTGATCATGTAGCTTTTTTCCTAGAACTGCATCATGAACCCTTGCAAGCAAAAGACTTCTGCAGCAGATCTCTTAAGCTTCCCAGATGGGGGTCCCATCAAATTGTTAAACTTCCGCAAAATCATCGGGAAAATATCCTTCAGGGTTTCTAGTCCTGACAGATGCCTCCTAACCTTAGCACTGTATGCTGTTAACCCTCCCTGAAGCAATGGGACTCCCAGTGTTGGGACAGAATCAAGAGTAAGACACATGGCTCTTTATTGTTTAAAGATAAATGCAATTTATTTTTTTAAAAGACATCCACACCTGAGTTTGTATCCACAAAATAAAGACTAGTCTGAGGAGACCCTGATAGTCCAGAGCTGCTTGATCAGCAACTGTTTGGGAGTTTTTGTCTTTTTATCTTTTCCTGGCTTTGAACAGAACAGAGTCAAGTTGAATGCTGTCACTTCACCAAGTGGGATCTGACATCTGAACACCTTCAGTCTCAGTGCCTGAATCTGGCCCTGAACCAAGAAATTACTGCTTTAAACCATTTGTCAGTAAGGTATTAAATGATCATGTGGGAACGTGCCTAAACAATACCATCTATTACTTGTTTTGGTATTTCTCATATGTTAGAGATATTTAAATGCTGAATGTTAAAGGAGCTTGGAGAGAATGTGTTGGCCCCTTACTGGCGGTCCATGCCTTGTTGCAGGGCCTTGGGTCTGCACAGAGGCGTTGCAGGCAGACAGAGCTGGACACACTAATTAACTGAAGCCCAGGACTGACCCCCATGGTACCTCTCTTCCAATGTCTGTCTTGTTTGACTTTCAGCCATGGATACTTGGGTTCTCAGTGCAGTATTCTGTGCACCTGTTGATGGTTATTATGGCAAGACAGTATTTCCCTTGTTTATGTGGAAGGTGCACAGAATTAGGCCTATGGGTCTTAAAACGGTAAGCAGCAGCCCACCCCAGATCCCCTCTTCTGTACTAATCCAGTTATCCACCTGAAGGAACTAGAATGGTATGTCACTATTTCTGCTTGAAAAACTCATGCCAGCTGGTTTTTCCACTGTGTTACTTTTTAGGTGCTCGTACATTTGTTCTGGTGTCCTGTCCTTCTTTGTTGCATCTTTTCCTGTTGAGTTTAGTCTTACAAACACGTCCCTCAGTGCACCTCCTTTCACCACAGGAGTGGCAGGACAGGGCAAGTAGGAAGCAGTGGTAAAAGCACTGTGCAGAGGCAGGGGACCAGGTTCTTTTTCTGACCAGCCGTTGGATTTCCTTTGTGACTTTTTCCCTGCTTCTTTTCTTTCCTGCTACTTCAAGAGAGGACAAGTGCTTACCACACAGCTATAGCATGACTTTTAAGTAACTCACAGCTGCTCAAAGCAGAACACACCTAGCACAGATAGCTGTGTGATTTTTTGGTATGCTTTTATGTAGGTCAGATGAGGGGAGGCTTACTTTTCATCCCTAGTTGCTAAGTCTCTGCCACCACTGCCTGTAGATCAACCACTTCAATCTGACCTCTGTTTTCAGGGTTGTGCTGATTATCAAGGAATGTGGACTGTGTGAGGTCTTACTTTAAAATCTTGCTCCTGTGGAGGAGACTGCCATGTCTGCACCCACCAAGAAATGGATGCTTGGCCATCACACTGTGGTATTCCAAAGCAACTTTCTGCTTTCAGCTCCCAGGCAGTGTGACCTGTGCAGGATTGTGCCTTTTTGTGGTGGTTCTCAGGCTCGCTCAGTCTCCTGTTGACCTCTGATTTCCCTGGTGAATGGTTTGGCCATGGCAAACAGGGCTTGAGTGTAAATTGAGGGACTGGAATCTGACAGTCATCTCAGTGGAGCAACAGTAGTTGGTAGGTAGCAGGGAAATGGAGATCCTGGAAAAGGTGGGAGCGTGCCTGCAATTTGAGGAAGTGCTGGTGGTGAGGAGGCTGTGTAAGGACACTGGCAATGACTAATATGTTGTCCTGTCTAGATGCAGACTTGTGTGCTTGGCAGCAAAACAAAAATAGCATGTCAGCACAGGATACAGATGTGTTTCCACAAGTTACAACGAAACTAGCTGGCTGGCCTTTACAATTCATTTATCAAAGCACTTCCAGTTCCCATTTTGAGGCTTCAGGCTAATTATAAGCGTTTCAGGAATGATACACAGTGTTCAGCTCAAATTATATTCTGTTTAAAAAAAATTATCTGAAGAGTGTCTGTTTTGGTTTTGGAGTGCTAAGCATCCTGGGAGGATATTTGGAAACATGCATCTGAAGTAAACAGAATTTTTGTTGCTGATTTGGATCTTAAAAATATACAGAGATCTTAAGGTAAAGAATCAGTCCTCAGTTCACAACTTAGATAATGATTTGCCTGGGAAACCCTCGTATACTTTTTTGTGGCCATTAGAAGTCAAACAGTGAAAAGTGCTGCTGGCTTAGAATTGGTTTGTGGGATCTTACCCAAAAACACCTTTATCTGAAAGCAGCCAGAAGCAGCAGTTCTGGCTGGATGGTCTGGCCCCAAACATGCTCATAGGTGCCATGAAACTGAATATTGTTCTAAGACTCAGATCACAAGAAGTGCTGTCCTACCAGGCTTTAATAATAATATAATTTTTTGTAAGCTTTTTATTTATTAGGATACATATGGGTATTACTGTTGACCATTAACAAAAGCGTCCAGCCCTTACCAATCTTGTTGCTGTTAGCCTCACCAGCTTGTTAGATTTTCCCACTTTTTCATTTGAGGACAGAACTCAGTGGTTCTTACATGTGTGCCAAGAATTCATAAAGGAGAAGAAAATGTTGTGTGTTGTTATGGGGTTTTTTTTGTGTGTGGTTTGGTGGATTTTTGTTTGGTGTGTTTTTTTCTTTGTTTTGTTGTGTCTGTGTGGAGCTTTGAGCACAGCCACGAGTTATATGATCCCTTCCTCTGTGCTGCTTCAAAATTATTTCAAGTTTCCATGGCAACTGTGGAATGGGATCAAGTAAATTTCAAAGCAATTTCCAGGCACTGCTTTTGGATCCTGTGACAAATAGCAAATGTGAAAGACACCTCCTTGCCATCTTGCACAGCTGTAAAAATCTGCATGGTTCATCTGTGGAAGTGCCACTACCTTTCCAAGGGTTGAGGGCAGAAGCCCTGAGCCTTCCACTTCTCACCTCCAGATAACAAGCCTGGCCCCAGCTAAGGACTGGGGCTCTGGGGAGGAATTTTCTCCCCCAGCAGCATCCAGTTCCTGTGGGATCTGGGGAGGCACTGCTTCTGCCTCCTATTCCTATAGAGGATCAGTCACATCCAGAAACACACTGAGTTTCCCGAGGCTCCTGTGAACAAATGTTGTGATGACTTCTCTTTATTGAGACGAAGGATGGCTTGTGTTCATTAGTCATGTGCAGAACTTCCAGTGGAAGCCTGTGGGATAGAGCTCTCTTACTTTGCACGATGTTTAGCAACAAGCTGCTTTAATAAACAAGACCGGGTGGTTGGAATGCACACTGCAGAGGTGTTCCTCTTCCAAGCAAAGAAGAGGTGTTTTTCCTATTTAAAAAAAATCAGGTAGTACATATAAAGTAAGCTGAATTGTCAAAAAAATAGTCATCAGTGAAGATAGCAAGGAACGATTTGTACACTCTAGAAATCTAGGTAGCAAACGTAGACTCGTGCGTTTTTCTTGGTGGGAAATAGTTTCTGCAATTGTTTCTGCCCCATGAGCCCTGAGGATTGCTTTGATGGAAGGGAGAGGCAGTTTCTGTCTGTGCAGAAGGGTGATGCTTCTATTTACCTGGCTGGTTTGGTGCTGATTGTGTGGCTCTACCGAGCACAATAGATAAGGATCAGTCGTTTGAAGTGTTGCCACTTGCTAATGTTGCTAATTGATGGCTCTGGTCTGGTGGAAAGCTGGATCCAGCCCTGGCCGCTGTGTGAGAGACCACCAAGAACATGTCTCAGACTGATCATGCCTTTTCTGGTGCCTTTACTGACAAACACAGAGAAAATGCTACATACGAAGTCAAGGCACTATAGGAGGAGAAGTGTGTGTGTGTGAAGGGTGTTTATGTGGGAAAGAGAGGGATGGAGACCCAAAAGGAAAAAGGGCTGGACACAAGAATAAGATAAATGAAAGAAAAAAGCAAGAAAACAGACTAATGCTTATTTGGAGAGCGTGTGGCTGTGTGTGTGTAAATCCCAAGCCTTAGAAATAGTATGTGATTTAAAAAAAAAGGGAGGGAGAGTAGGGAGAGAAGAGAGAGGCTGTAGTCTATAAGAAACACAGAAGTACAAAGAACCTGGGACGGGCATGAGGTTTAATGAAACTTTAATGAGTCACCGTTACTAACAAGAATGTCCACTGCTAATTTGTGTAAACATGTGACCTGGCAGTGAGACAGCCTCTCCTCTGTCTGCTCTCAGTCCTTGTGCTCCTCTGGTCCATCTGCCTGCTCTAGGCTCTGGTCCTGACCCACTCTCCTGCAGGGATGGCACAGGAACATTCCCCACCATGTTCCCCACCACAGTACAAATAATCGATGTAATGTAATAACTAATGTAAGCTGTGTTGCCATAAGGATGCCGAGAAAAGAAATTAGTTTTTCAAGTAAAAATTTGCAGAGAAAACGTTGAGCAAAGAGCTTTCTCTGTTGACACAGTCCATACTGTGAAAATGGAGAATGAGGGTTAAAGAAAAACTGGAGTAGAACAAGAATTAAAAATAAGCCCTGAAGTTAGCTGTTACTGTGCCATGTGCATAGTATTGCCAAAGAACTTCGAACTTGATGACAAAGCTGTATATAAGCTTGTGTGATGAAATCTGAAGCTGCACAAACACAGCTTGGTTTTCATTTATAGTTTAAAGCTTGTAATCTGTCCAGCTTCATAAAGATCCGGACAAAGTTGAGCCAAGTTTTAGGAAACTTTCGTTGAATCATAGTTTCCAATGGAAACTATGCAAAAAGAACAGGCTTTAATGCCAAAGGAGACAAAAATTATGATTCTGGCTGTGTTTCACGTTAAGTTTGGGAGTTAAAGTCTAAACTTAAAGTAAAATAACCAACAAAAGAAAAACTTTAGTAGACCCACAGCTTTTGCTTTTTTTTTTAAGCTATCTGTAGTCTATCTGTGTGGGTGTGGGTTTTTTTATTTACCACATTGCCAGAAATTACAATGAAATACAGATTCTGCTCTGCCTCCTGTTTTCGTGTTAACAAACATCTGGAAACTCAGCTTGTGTAATAAATGGGCCTTAGAAAGTAGGTTTTGCTCTACAGGGTCTCTTTAGGGAATGGTTGTGTTAATGCTGGCTCTGCTTTAGAGGGGGAAGTCAGCTGGATTTGTGTTTTCCTGTTGCAGATGTTGTGCTGGAGAAGGCCATGCATAAGTGCATTCTGAAGCCCTTGAAGGGTCACATTGAAGCGATGTTGAAAGAGTTTCATACCACGGATGGTTCCTGGAAACAACTGAAGGAAAACCTGCAGCTGGTGCGGCAGAGGAAACCTCAGGAACTGGGCGTGTTTGTTCCGACACCAGACTTTGTGGACGTTGAAAAGATTAAAGTCAAGTTCATGACTATGCAGAAGATGTATTCACCTGAAAAGAAAGTCATGCTGCTGCTGAGAGTTTGCAAATTGATTTACACTGTTATGGAGAATAACTCAGGTATGGTGCTTCTGGTAGTTCAGGTTCACTGATACTTCATACCTGATGTTGTCTTTTAGAGGAATCAGCCCATCTCATTCTGCAGACAGGTTTACTGCTGAACCTCTTGTAGCCTCTCCTTGCCCTTTTGAGAGGAATTCTTCCTCTGCTTCTGACCTGCTGTCTCTGAACTGGCTGCACATCTTAAAAACTCAGTCTGAAGCAGAGTTGTTGTCATGGGTGGAGTGGGAGCTTCAGGCGAAGTTAATTAGAGGAGCCCTCCCCATGGTGCAGGAAGGACCCTCATGCTTTCCAGACTCCTCCTCAGAGAGGAGCCTGGGTGCAGCTGAATTCAGTCTTAGCCCAGACTTTGTCAGTGGTTTAAAATCCAAGGAATTACAGAGGTGTGACTGAATGTTTGTACAACTTGGTCCTACAGGATTAATGATGGCAAAGCAGATATAGTCATATAAAAATGAATTCTGTATTGTGATAAATGATCAGTCAAAAAAGATCTTAACATGAATTATTTACTACACAGTGTAGAAGTAACTACTAGTATAGTCTCGTATAATACAATGCTCTATATCAAAACAATTACAATAAAGAAATTATATTAAAGCTAGCAAAAAGATCCAAAACAATTACTGAGTAGAGGTTGATGTTTCTTACTGAGACCAAGGACCAGGAGGGCCAAATCTCTTTTGCTCGGCCTCCAGGAGAGGCCTTGAGGGGCGTTCCCACCCAAGGGAGGAGTCTCCACACACGCTCCCGGAAGGGATATATTAGAAGATCCTGCCATTTGAAAGCAGGACTGGACTTTTATAGTACAAAGTGATTGACTTCTGGCCAGATGTCTCCATGCCAGCTGTGTCAGCCTCTGTGGTTTTACATAAGGATACTTTATTTGCCACATCGCTCTCAGGATGTTTAACTTTGGAGTTGATGAGTCAGACTCGGTTTAGCATAATTCAACATCAAAAGCAGCATGACACCACTTCTTAGTTCACCACTGATAACTTTGCAAAACAGGGCATTGTTTTACTTCATTCTAGGCAGAGCATCCTATGTGAAGCAGTTGAAAAAGAGCAGCTTTCCTTAACTGTAGGCTTTTGAAGTTGCCTGGCAGAAAGGCTGTCCTGTGAGCCTTGAATTTAACACTGATTCTAAATGAGTATTTTTCTGCAAATTGTAATAACATTGTATATTTAGCTATTGTAATTCAATAGCATGTATGCAATATGACAACTACAATGGTTTTGTCTTAATGGGTGGAGAAAAGCAGCCTCTAATCCAGTATTTTTGGCTTGCTATGCCACTGAATGTTCTCATTTGGACACTTTCTGTCATGCTTTTGGAACAGAAATGACATCTATTTCTGCACTGTAGCAAGAATCCAAAAGCACCTTTGAAAGCTAAATACTGAAATGGCACTACAGACCAGTCAAGACCTGCTGAGCAGTCAGTGGTCCAAAATGCTGTGGTGGATGGCATGAATTTATAGGTGCAACTCTGACATTCTCTCTTGCACCCTGCTATGGCAGGTCATGAGCTAAGGTGTAGCAAAGCTGTGGTAGTGGGAGATTTTTTTTCCCCTAAGTGAGTATAAGCTGCTACAGGTACTTGGCAGTTTTCCTTCTAAGGACACACTGCATGTGCAGCTGCATCTGGTGCAGATCAAGACACCTACTTTCTTTGGAGATTTGAGATGAATGGTGAAAGCTCGTGGCTGTTAAAGCCCCCCAGGTACTTTTACAAGATTTAGGACTGAGCTCCTGCCCAGCTTATTATTGCATTTCAAAATTCTGCATTTTAAAAGTGGATATAGGGATCTTGGCCTGAAGTTCTGTAAACTCCTCTCTCCCTACTGTGACGTTACTGCATTGAGTAAGGTATTTCCAACATGCAGAAGGAAAATACTGAGAGGCTGCTGCTGGTCAAGTGTTGCACTGGGAGACTTGGGCTAAGATGTGGCAAGTGCTTATTGGGTTGTGTTATTTTGTCATATAAAGTTTGTTAAACGTGGCATTGAGCCAGCAGCTGATTGAGTATCTATACTTCCAGCCAGGTAAGTGTGGTAGCTGGGGCGTGTGCCTCAGCTGGTGTCACTTGAGTTCACCAGAGTTGGAAGCTGGCTCCTGCTCTGGGCGATTCTGAGTGACCATCACATCCATTCTGCAGTGAATACCATTTTGCCAGACCCACAGATTTGGCCACATGGGGACATGTGGCCAAATCACAGTCTTTGTTGGATCACTGTCACTCCAGGCCCTTACAGTCTTTCCCCATCTTTCTTGTAGGCTCCCTTCAGGTGCAGGAGGCCTTGCTCACTGGTGTTCTTGACAATTGTCTGTCAAGGAAATGAGTTGAGTTTTCTTGTCACATCTAATAGGCTTTTATATTCAGGCTTCTCTGCTGTGGGATTCATACTCAGAGACTGGTACTTTTGTCTGGATGCTTCCAGAAAGTGGCTGCAATCCCCAGATGTATAAAGAAAATGCCTATTCATCACCTCTTAGGCAATGGTAGCAGTGCAGGTGAAGGTCAGGCCAGGTTGGCATGGCAGCCTTTTTAGCAGTTCACCAGTTGAGCTGGTGCCAGGGTGAGCCCAGTCTCTAAATTTCCCTTGCATGCCTCGAGGTGTGCATCATAAGATTTGTGTGTGTTTGAAGGACAGGACTGAGCTGGTCTCCTGTGCAGTGAGTGTCAGGTGATGTTCTCTTTGCTGCACATTGGTGACTTTAGGGGGTTCTGGAGTGATACAGACGTGCTGGGTAGAGAAGGCACAAACGAGTGCTTTCCTTTCAAACACAGGAACTGGTAAAAAAATGTGGTTTTGTCTCTCACTGCATGTGTTCCATTCTACCCAGGGAGGCTGTATGGAGCTGATGACTTCTTGCCTGTGTTGACGTATGTGCTAGCCCAGTGTGATATGCTGGAGTTGGATACTGAAATCGAATACATGATGGAGTTGTTGGATCCATCCTTGCTGCATGGAGAAGGTAATTATTTATTTTTACTAGAACTGCCTGAAGGACTGTTGAGGGGTTGTTCTGCCTTGTAGCACTGTTGCTGTTCCCCTTGTTTGAGCAGAATCCTATTAAGGGGAGACCTAATGACAGTGATGTTGATAGTGTAACAAGAGAATGTCATCATAATTTCCACTGCTGGGTAGCTTGCAGAGCACAAGCCACAGTGGCTGGAAAATCTGCTGTGTATGCTTTGTGAGCAAATACGTTGTTTCCAAGCCGTTTTGACTCAGCAGGCAAACACATGCACTGTGCAGGTACTGAATGGCCTTAGCCTTTTGTGCCTGAAAATTTCCTGAGAGGATTTATGGGGCAGCAGCACTCAATTGTGAGGCACATAATGAGACTTGGGTTAGGTGCTTTGTGAAAACTTCTGGGGGACTTCTTTGCACCTTTGTGGAAGTGCTTTTGAGAATATTGCCCTGTTTTAGTGATCTTTGCTTCTTCAGAATATTTGATTCTCACAAAGTATTTTTGTGAGCCCTGGCAGTATGTTTCCTGAGGCATTTCTTTGAATGAGGGCTAAAGTCTGCTAGAGGCAAGGAAATCTACCTCCTTGCTGTTTCCATAGTAGTGTTTTTAATGAAGAAGTTTTCTGCAAGGCTGTGGTAGGTCCCAGAATCTAAAAGGTTTATGAGGAAGAGTTTGAAGGTTCTGGCAGCCAAGCTTAGCTGTGTGTTTAGGTATGTGTACGTTTCCTATTCCTGCTATATCCTAGTTTTCTGAAATTGCCATATCCTCTTGCATGCCAGTATGCCTGGGAGAATTCATGCCACGATTCCTTCAATTTGGCACTAGTCTGTTCTTTGCTTGGTGTACAGAGCATCCTTGAGTGCATTGTTAGGAATCTTAGCATGGAAAATACTTGAGATGTGAAGCTGGAGATCATTAACATGCTTGAAAAGCAGAAAGGTTTACTGGACTACTAAGTCTTGTTGTTTTGAATGCAGCAAAGAAAGTCTGTCTGTTGGCTGGGCCTGTCATTGGCACTAGCTCAGCTCTGCTGTGCAGAAAAAATTGTGTAGTGCTTTGGGGTTGTGCATTTCAACTGTAATGTATTTTCAATTTGTCTGATGGGTCTTACGTGAATTTTATGCATTCATCTTGTTGCAAAGCTAAAGGCTGAGAGTGGATGCTGTTAGTCATACAGAAAATACTGCTTTGGGCATAGAATGCATCTCTGAATGCCTCTGAATAGACTGTGCTGCCTCTTAGCTGAACACTCCCACCCAAATAGTTGACTTCAAAAAGAAAAGACAGACAGCATGTCTTTTGTTTCTCCTGGTTGCTGTGGACTGTTACCTCCTGTTGAGACTCTTAATTTGTGATGTGCAGCTTCTTTTGTACATTGGCAACTCTGTTGTGGCTTTTATTTGTTCTCTACTCATGTAATAAAGGGGGAGTGTGCAGGACTGTACACACCATCTCCTGAATTAGTTGGACATTCTGGGGAATGCTAAGAAGGCGATAGATCAGTAGTTGTTTTAAAAACAAAGGCAACTCTTTGGGATGATTCCAGAGCAGAAGTCTCACACTGAGTTGTTGCTTTATTGCCACTGAGGGTGGTTGCTTTTAGGTTGATGAACAGTGTTAGATTGTTTTTTACTTTGTTTCAACAGCCATGTTTATTTCATGCACCTCTGAAGCTTGGGAAGAAACCAAAACACTGTTAGAAAATTGTTTAGAATAAAGCTGGTGTTCCAAGAGTGGAGGAGTAAATACTCAGGAGTAAAGGAGTGACCGGAGTCATTTTAGGAAATGGCTTTCCTCAGCAGGAGTGGAGACCCAACCATGGGCCCCACTGTGTAATATGGAGCACATGCAACCCCTGCATGTCTCTGAGTGACTGAGAACACACCCTCCAGTGTTGTGCAGGCCAGGGAGGGTTTTCCTTTTGTGTGTAAATATTCTGGCAACTTTTGTATCTATGTGTGTGGCTGGGTGCCTCTCTGTGTGTATTTATATGTATCTCAAAGAAAACTGCCTGTGACTGTGACCACTCTGAGAAGTTCTTCCCTTGCTGTCCTTCACAGGAGGCTATTACTTGACAAGCGCTTATGGAGCACTTTCACTGATCAAGAACTTCCAGGAAGAACAAGCTGCCCAGCTGCTCAGTTCAGAGGCCAGAGATACTCTCCGGCAGTGGCACAAGAGGAGGACAACGAACAGGACGATACCTTCAGTTGATGATTTTCAGGTAGAGCTTAGGGCTGAAATAGCAAATGGGATGATTGTGTTGTTGCAAATTCCCATTTGAGAGGTATGATTCGTAGCAAATTCCCTTGGGGCCACAAGTGGAGTGAAACAGTGCTGAGATTATGGCTGGCAAATTTGCCTCGGTTCAAAAGATCAGATCCAGATTTCCAGGGGTATAAATCAGCCCAGCTGCCCAGTAGCCAGTGGTGACATAAAGCAGGTAACAGAGAGGAGAGATGGGAGAAATGTTCCTCGACAGTTTTGAAGTTTAGGCAGGCAGCAGAGTTCTATAATACGGATGTCCTCACATTTGTTTGTGTTTTATCTTTTTTGTCCCCTGTATTTTTTACTGCTCTTCCAGAGTAGGGCAGTACCTTCAACGGAAGAATAACAAAGCAGTGGTTATCACTACATCTTCTGAAACCAGGCCTGCATCTCTTCCATCTGCTTTGGACTGACAGTTAAGGTGCAGCAGTTTGTGGGCTGAAAGAGGGAGGGTGCTGGAATTGGGAAGAGAGGATTTACTCCTTGGAGTTCAGCTGTCTGCAGTTAGGAAGAGGAGAAGCAATTACGAGCAATTCCAGTGCCCAAAGCCTGTCCATCTCCCTGGGATCCACGTTCTGTTCTCCTGACATGTGCTTCGGTGTCACATTCCAGCAGCTGGAGTCTTTGTTCTTTCTGGCAAAACTCTGCATTTTCCATAGGAGCATCCAGCACCTTTATTTCTGCTGGGTGAGGAAATGACAGAAGATTCTTTCTGCAGGATCTTGTAGGGAGTTCCATCTTCTCTTTCTCTGCAAATGAACTCGGTCTAGGCTCAACGTTCACTTGGATGCAGGAAGATGCAGGGGGCAGGGAAGGGCTGGCACTGAGTGTGTCCAGTGCTTCTCCTGCTGTTGTCTCTTTCAAAAGAGAGCCTCGAATTAGTAGATCCCACCACCCCCAGGATGTGCCTGGCACAAATGCAAGCATTTTGCTGTCTACTCAGAATGGCGGTTTTCTCTCTTCTCTCTCTGAGTCTTCCAGTCTTGAAATGGAGCACCTTCCCTACAACCAGCATGGAACACACCTGCAGCTCCAGTCATCTTTCTCCCAGGGAAACAGGGTGTGGTCATGGCATTTCTGTGCTGCAGTCTCACAGCCTTGCTGGCTCTTGGGCCCTGGAGGCTGTCTTTCCACCTTCCCCAAATGGATGGAAAAGCAAAACCCCAGTACTTTCATGACGATGAAATACAGCTTTCTGATACTATGGAAATAATTTCTATACTTAGTCTATGAGTTAGAGGCATCTGTAAAAAAACTTCAGCCTTTCCTTCCAGCAGTCCCGTCCATCTAAAACAATCCTGTCCTGTGTTTCAAAGCAGGTCTTGTGTGTGGTAGCTGCATTAAAAATTAAATCTAGTGTGTTCTGCCCTATTTAGGGCTGGGTTTTTTCTATAAGTTCTTCAAACCAGGTAAAAAAAATGGCTTAGTTCTGCTCAGTCAAGTTCTGTCCCAATTTTTAAAATCTATTGCAGAGCTTTAGTGTTCGGTCTTTGTGGTATCAAGAAATACTTGATTAGACAAGAGTGCTCTTTGGAACTTAAGTCATTGGAAGGTTCTTCTCAGTCCTAGCTTTTAAGAGCTTGTTTCTGTGAAAGGTAAACTTCTACCACTGGGATTTCACATGCTTCATTTATTCAGCATACTAATCCTGGGTGCCAGCTCAGTCAATAAACAACTCTTTCTTGCTGTAATTTTTTCCACCTCCTTCAATCTTACTGCATTTTAGTCTCTAATTCCAGCTACTTTTTCTTTTAAAACCGTCTCTGGTTTAGAGACAATTTTAGGAGAAAACACTCTGGAATGAATGTTTCCTCTAAAGAAAATGGGTTTCAGCACTCCCTTCCCACCAAAACTAAAGGAATTTCTTGGATGAAAGTGACAAAAACTGTATTTTTAACAAACGAAGTGCCCACAGGGCATGGGAAGAAATGAATAACTGGTAGGTATTGAAGCTGCTCACTGCTGGTGGATTTAGAGTTCTCTCTTTAGCTGGCCTGGCCTGCCCCGAGGTCCGGAGCNCAGGACGATACCTTCAGTTGATGATTTTCAGGTAGAGCTTAGGGCTAAAATAGCAAATGGGATGATTGTGTTGTTGCAAATTCCCATTTGAGAGGTATGATTCGTAGCAAATTCCCTTGGGGCCACAAGTGGAGTGAAACAGTGCTGAGATTATGGCTGGCAAATTTGCCTCGGTTCAAAAGATCAGATCCAGATTTCCAGGGGTATAAATCAGCCCAGCTGCCCAGTAGCCAGTGGTGACATAAAGCAGGTAACAGAGAGGAGAGATGGGAGAAATGTTCCTCGACAGTTTTGAAGTTTAGGCAGGCAGCAGAGTTCTATAATACGGATGTCCTCACATTTGTTTGTGTTTTATCTTTTTTGTCCCCTGTATTTTTTACTGCTCTTCCAGAGTAGGGCAGTACCTTCAACGGAAGAATAACAAAGCAGTGGTTATCACTACATCTTCTGAAACCAGGCCTGCATCTCTTCCATCTGCTTTGGACTGACAGTTAAGGTGCAGCAGTTTGTGGGCTGAAAGAGGGAGGGTGCTGGAATTGGGAAGAGAGGATTTACTCCTTGGAGTTCAGCTGTCTGCAGTTAGGAAGAGGAGAAGCAATTACGAGCAATTCCAGTGCCCAAAGCCTGTCCATCTCCCTGGGATCCACGTTCTGTTCTCCTGACCTGTACTTCGGTGTCACATTCCAGCAGCTGGAGTCTTTGTTCTTTCTGGCAAAACTCTGCATTTTCCATAGGAGCATCCAGCACCTTTATTTCTGCTGGGTGAGGAAATGACAGAAGATTCTTTCTGCAGGATCTTGTAGGGAGTTCCATCTTCTCTTTCTCTGCAAATGAACTCGGTCTAGGCTCAACGTTCACTTGGATGCAGGAAGATGCAGGGGGCAGGGAAGGGCTGGCACTGAGTGTGTCCAGTGCTTCTCCTGCTGTTGTCTCTTTCAAAAGAGAGCCTCGAATTAGTAGATCCCACCACCCCCAGGATGTGCCTGGCACAAATGCAAGCATTTTGCTGTCTACTCAGAATGGCGGTTTTCTCTCTTCTCTCTCTGAGTCTTCCAGTCTTGAAATGGAGCACCTTCCCTACAACCAGCATGGAACACACCTGCAGCTCCAGTCATCTTTCTCCCAGGGAAACAGGGTGTGGTCATGGCATTTCTGTGCTGCAGTCTCACAGCCTTGCTGGCTCTTGGGCCCTGGAGGCTGTCTTTCCACCTTCCCCAAATGGATGGAAAAGCAAAACCCCAGTACTTTCATGACGATGAAATACAGCTTTCTGATACTATGGAAATAATTTCTATACTTAGTCTATGAGTTAGAGGCATCTGTAAAAAAACTTCAGCCTTTCCTTCCAGCAGTCCCGTCCATCTAAAACAATCCTGTCCTGTGTTTCAAAGCAGGTCTTGTGTGTGGTAGCTGCATTAAAAATTAAATCTAGTGTGTTCTGCCCTATTTAGGGCTGGGTTTTTTCTATAAGTTCTTCAAACCAGGTAAAAAAAATGGCTTAGTTCTGCTCAGTCAAGTTCTGTCCCAATTTTTAAAATCTATTGCAGAGCTTTAGTGTTCGGTCTTTGTGGTATCAAGAAATACTTGATTAGACAAGAGTGCTCTTTGGAACTTAAGTCATTGGAAGGTTCTTCTCAGTCCTAGCTTTTAAGAGCTTGTTTCTGTGAAAGGTAAACTTCTACCACTGGGATTTCACATGCTTCATTTATTCAGCATACTAATCCTGGGTGCCAGCTCAGTCAATAAACAACTCTTTCTTGCTGTAATTTTTTCCACCTCCTTCAATCTTACTGCATTTTAGTCTCTAATTCCAGCTACTTTTTCTTTTAAAACCGTCTCTGGTTTAGAGACAATTTTAGGAGAAAACACTCTGGAATGAATGTTTCCTCTAAAGAAAATGGGTTTCAGCACTCCCTTCCCACCAAAACTAAAGGAATTTCTTGGATGAAAGTGACAAAAACTGTATTTTTAACAAACGAAGTGCCCACAGGGCATGGGAAGAAATGAATAACTGGTAGGTATTGAAGCTGCTCACTGCTGGTGGATTTAGAGTTCTCTCTTTAGCTGGCCTGGCCTGCCCCGAGGTCCGGAGCTGGGATGCAGCGTCTGGCTCACACCAGTGGTCTGGTTGTCAGACCAAAGCTGAGCCGAGCAGTTCCAGAGGAAGCCACAGAAGTCACCAGAGGATTGCTGTTGCAGTCCCGGGAAAACTGCTTGCCTCAGCTAACAAAAGCCAAGGTAGCCAAAAGCAGAAACGTAACTCCTTCTGCGCCGCAAAGCCGAGCACACGGCGGAGCGAGAGTGCCAGAGTTCCCCTAGCTCCCATCCCTCCCCTGGACCCAGCTTAAAGCTCCAGGACCCATTTCTGGGCATAAAGCAGACCATAGGGGTATACAGTATAATCATAAAATCAGCCCAAGACAAAAACAAAGAGGAAGCAGGTGAAACTTCATTTCCCTGTGGGGCCTATTTAGAATGTATCTGTGTTAGCAGAGTTGTGGGCATGTGTCAGTTTCTACAGGAGAAAAGATCCAGCTTTTGCCTCAAGATCATGTGCAATTACTCAAATAGTGCAGAGTAAATTTTCTTTCTGAATCCCTGTAAAAAAAATGCAGTGCTGTCCTGTGAAGCTGGGTTAGGCCGGGCTTGGACACCAGGCTGCAGCTCACAGGATGACCGTAATGTCCGGGAACCACCAGAGTGTATTTCACTGCTGGAGCAGGGAGAGGCTTGCTTTTTGTTGCTGACTTTTCAGTTTTCAGAGGCTGAGGGTTTCTCGAGTTCCTGATGTCTGCTTTCTTGTTCCACAGAACTACCTTCGTGTTGCATTCCAGGAAGTTACCAGCGGCTGTACAGGAAAGACTTTGCTAGTAAGGCCATATATCACTACCGAAGATGTATGTCAGCTTTGTGCTGAGAAGTTTAAAGTGGCAAATCCAGAAGAATACAGGCTGTTTCTTTTTGTTGATGACACCTGGCAACAACTGACAGAGGATACCTACCCTCAGAAAATCAAGGCGGAGTTGCACAGCCGTCCGCAGCCCCAGGTCTTTCACTTTGTCTACAAGCGCATTAACAGTGACCCATATGGGGCCATTCTTCAGAACAGCAACGACTCAGCTGCTTAAAACCAGCAACTTGTCATTTTTATGTCTGTTCCTTGGTAATTGTTATAAACATCTTTGTTGGCTGCCTTCCTTAGGAGCTAAAACATGCCTTAAACCTTAAGTGCCTGGTAAAACACGTGCTGACGTTTCTGACATTGCTTACAGGACCCAGGCGCACTGTGCACGTGGCCAGTTACGCAGAATATTCCACCAGCATGTCTGAGGAGACAGCCCACGAGGCTGCATTTCTTATACCATGGGTTCTTTTGCAGCATATTCTACTGTGGCCCTTCACAGGTCTTGGCTGTAGTGTGCAAAATACGATTTTTTCCCACTCCTTGTTTCCACAGCTGTCATTAGGGTTTGAATCCGTGTGCGAGACGAGCGTGTCTGTGAACTGGCTGGGGCGAGCTCAGTACCACCAGCAGGAGTTTGACAAGACTGTCCGATGCAGGGCATCAGTTCTCTCAGCATTACCTGGATGGTTGCATCCTTGTCTAATTTTTTTGATTACAGAAAATCATCATGTTTATATATATATATATATATATATAAAATAGATATTTTATAGCAGTTGCAGGTAAACTGTCAGGGTTGTTTTTTGAAATATTTTTTTAACTAAAATATCCTATAATTATGCATGTGATTTTTAACATTTAATACACAAGAATAAATCTCTTGCTGGTTTTAGAGTCTTGCATTGAAAGTCTGTGTGGTTTCTCTTCTTTCCCCATTCCAGGAGAGTTCTTAGGAAACCTCTGTACCTTCGAGGCAGTTTTGCTGTCTGTTCTCAATTGTCTTCTGAAAATTAGACCTTTTTTTTCATTATGCTATGCCAAACACTTCTCAGCCTCTCATCACATTAATTCTGAGCACACTGAGGGGAAGAAAACCAATAAAGGTGCAATTTCCCTGAGAAAGGAGATCAGGGTGTTCACTGGTGGCATGGGCTGGGATTTAGAGCTGAGCAGCACCAAAGCCTGGAGCACATCATCCATTCAGCTTTCACCTCATGTTTTATCATGAGGGGGTTTATGGGCCTGCCAAGAGACAGATGTTAATTAATGAGTGCCAGGCCAAGCTGTGATAGTTACCTGTTCTGTTTGAGATGGTGGTTTTTTGACACGTGCATCAGCCACGCTCTCTAGTAAGTCTTGGGGTTTGTTCCTGATTGCCTTTCAGCCTTCTATCCAACTAGAATCCCCTTTTCTTCTCTCTGTCTGGTGTGTGTCTTTTGTGTTCCTTTGTCCTGTGTGCTCCCCCTCCCATTCCCTTTCACTACTTCACACTCTTGCTCTTCTTTTTCTTTTAAGAAATAAATACTCAATATTTATTTAATAAACGTTGCTCAGTCCCTCTCCCTGTTCTGTCGTACTTTTTGTCTTCCTCCCTCTCTNCAGAACTACCTTCGTGTTGCATTCCAGGAAGTTACCAGCGGCTGTACAGGAAAGACTTTGCTAGTAAGGCCATATATCACTACCGAAGATGTATGTCAGCTTTGTGCTGAGAAGTTTAAAGTGGCAAATCCAGAAGAATACAGGCTGTTTCTTTTTGTTGATGACACCTGGCAACAACTGACAGAGGATACCTACCCTCAGAAAATCAAGGCGGAGTTGCACAGCCGTCCGCAGCCCCAGGTCTTTCACTTTGTCTACAAGCGCATTAACAGTGACCCATATGGGGCCATTCTTCAGAACAGCAACGACTCAGCTGCTTAAAACCAGCAACTTGTCATTTTTATGTCTGTTCCTTGGTAATTGTTATAAACATCTTTGTTGGCTGCCTTCCTTAGGAGCTAAAACATGCCTTAAACCTTAAGTGCCTGGTAAAACACGTGCTGACGTTTCTGACATTGCTTACAGGACCCAGGCGCACTGTGCACGTGGCCAGTTACGCAGAATATTCCACCAGCATGTCTGAGGAGACAGCCCACGAGGCTGCATTTCTTATACCATGGGTTCTTTTGCAGCATATTCTACTGTGGCCCTTCACAGGTCTTGGCTGTAGTGTGCAAAATACGATTTTTTCCCACTCCTTGTTTCCACAGCTGTCATTAGGGTTTGAATCCGTGTGCGAGACGAGCGTGTCTGTGAACTGGCTGGGGCGAGCTCAGTACCACCAGCAGGAGTTTGACAAGACTGTCCGATGCAGGGCATCAGTTCTCTCAGCATTACCTGGATGGTTGCATCCTTGTCTAATTTTTTTGATTACAGAAAATCATCATGTTTATATATATATATATATATATATAAAATAGATATTTTATAGCAGTTGCAGGTAAACTGTCAGGGTTGTTTTTTGAAATATTTTTTTAACTAAAATATCCTATAATTATGCATGTGATTTTTAACATTTAATACACAAGAATAAATCTCTTGCTGGTTTTAGAGTCTTGCATTGAAAGTCTGTGTGGTTTCTCTTCTTTCCCCATTCCAGGAGAGTTCTTAGGAAACCTCTGTACCCTCGAGGCAGTTTTGCTGTCTGTTCTCAATTGTCTTCTGAAAATTAGACCTTTTTTTTCATTATGCTATGCCAAACACTTCTCAGCCTCTCATCACATTAATTCTGAGCACACTGAGGGGAAGAAAACCAATAAAGGTGCAATTTCCCTGAGAAAGGAGATCAGGGTGTTCACTGGTGGCATGGGCTGGGATTTAGAGCTGAGCAGCACCAAAGCCTGGAGCACATCATCCATTCAGCTTTCACCTCATGTTTTATCATGAGGGGGTTTATGGGCCTGCCAAGAGACAGATGTTAATTAATGAGTGCCAGGCCAAGCTGTGATAGTTACCTGTTCTGTTTGAGATGGTGGTTTTTTGACACGTGCATCAGCCACGCTCTCTAGTAAGTCTTGGGGTTTGTTCCTGATTGCCTTTCAGCCTTCTATCCAACTAGCATCCCCTTTTCTTCTCTCTGTTTGGTGTGTCTTTTGTGTTCCTTTGTCCTGTGTGCTCCCCCTCCCATTCCCTTTCACTACTTCACACTCTTGCTCTTCTTTTTCTTTTAAGAAATAAATACTCAATATTTATTTAATAAACGTTGCTCAGTCCCTCTCCCTGTTCTGTCCTACTTTTTGTCTCCCTCCCTCTCTCCTTGCCCGCATTTTTATCTTTCCTTCTTCCTCTTTTTTGCCCTTTGTCCTGCACTGTGACTGTATTTTTTTGTCCATCTCACTGTCCTTTTGCCTGTACCTGGCTGCATCAGCTGCCCAGTCCTTCACCCTCATTGTACCCTTCTCTTGATAAGCCTCTGTCCTGCTGGCCATGCCTCTCTTTCTCCATCCCTGTGCCCACCTTTCCCCCACCAGCATGTGCCGTGATCATTTCCTCTCTCAGTCCTTGTTTCCCTCTTTATAGCCCTCTGTCTTCGCTGTCTGTTTGGCACTCTGTCTTCTTCTCTGTCCTCCATGCCTCACTCGTGTTCCTCTTTTATTCTCTGTGGTGCTCCCCGTGCCATTGTTTCTCACTGGATGCTTGTGCCCGTTCGCTGTCCCTGTTCTTTTTTAATCCCTCTCTGTCATGCTGCCCATCCCAGTTTGTTTTTGTTTTGTTCTGTTTTTTTTTTNTTTTTTTTCAATTTCATCCTGCACCCCGTTCTTCCTTTTCTTCTTGTGTCCTCTGTGCTGCCACTCCCTCTCTCTGCCTCTCGCCTGTGACTGCGAGGCTGGGGCGGAACTTCTGGGGCTGTCCCCCTTCTTGTTGCAGCAGAGTCCCTTTTTGGGGGGATGTACACGTGGGAAGGGCTTGAATAAAGCTCCGAGCTGCTGTCCAGGGCAGTTTCACTCGTTCTGTGTCTTCTTTGGGGGTGAGGGGGTGGAGACTCGGGGGCTCTGATGTCGTTTGGGGCACCCCAATGTCCCTAGGAGAGAGAGCCACACTGGTGGAGGAGCAGGTGAGTGGGGAATCAGGGGGGGTCATGCTGGCTTGCCCTCCCCCAGAGGGACCCAAAGCTGCCAGAAAATTCTCAGGGAGGCGTGGATGTAGAATACTAAAACCTGTCGAGTTTTTTGTTTTTACAGGTATTGGCAAAGAATAGGAATTTATATCTAAATTCGTTTGGAAAGAAAGACCTCTATCCACTCTGTTGCACACAGGAATGTAGGAAACTCTGACTAGAGATGGGTAGTGGTTTTGAAAATAACGCCATAACGTGTTGAGGCAGGAGTGAACCGGTCAAGTGCCCTGACACCGCAGGAGCAGGTGCTGGGGCTGAAGGGAATGGAAAGGGCTCTCGGCAACTTTTGCCTCCGTTCTCTGCCCGCCCCCGAAGCGCGTCGCGGCCCCGGCCTGAGCAAGGGGGCCGTGCTGCCGCCTTGTGGGCAGAGCGCGGTACTGCCCCGCGGCGTGACGCGGGAAGGGCGCGGGGCAGGAGCGAGCGGGGCGGTGCCTGTGAATAGAGGGGAGGGGTGAAGGAGAGTTGGGAGTGCGAAGGGCCGTGGCCGGGCTTGAGCGGGGGCCGCGGCACTGCAAAGAGCGGCCGCCGTGCGGCTCCGCTGACCCGCAGCCCGTGTCCTCACGCCGGGAAAGGTAGCGGAAAATCGCTGTGAGAGCGCGGGGTCGGCGTCGGGGACAGGTTCAGGCAGCTGACTGGACAGACGCCTTTGTGAGGAGCGGGGGGACCTTAAGGGTACCGCAACAAAGCTGGCGGCACGATATGGCTTCTGCCAGTACCAAAGATGGCGGCGAGGAAGCTTAGACGTTTGACACCACACTCAAGATGGCGGCTCGGCGCGACACTCATTTGACCTTCCAAGGATGGCGGCAGCTCGCGCATGCGCCTTGTGTGGGGACGAAAAAGGGCGGGAAAGCAAGTACCCCGCTCCGGCTGCTCGGCTGCCTGCACGCAACCCCGACGGCGGCGCCGCCCCGGCGCGGTTTTCCACGGTGTTTCCAGGTGTGTGGACACGGGCTGTGGGCTCAGCGGCGCCGCCCCGGCGCGGTTTTCCACGGTGTTTCCAGGTGTGTGGACACGGGCTGTGGGCTCAGCGGCGCCGCCCCGACGCGGTTTTCCACGGTGTTTCCAGGTGTGTGGACACGGGCTGTGGGCTCATGAGGCGCCTGGGCCGGGTAGAAGCCGGGCGGGCATGGACAAGCAGCGGCGAGCACGCCTCTGTACCCCTCGCGGTGCGCCGTGCCCGTCTCTTCCCTTCCTACGAGAGGAGCCTGGGCCTGTGCCGTCCCGTCCCGTCCCGTCCCGTCCAGCCGCCGGCCCTCCGCCTCCCTGCGCTCTCACCACTCTCCCCCGCTTCTTCCCCCCTGCTCCCCTCCGGCGCGGAGAAACGGAGGAAACCACAAAAGCATCGGGGAAGAGCAGTCAGCCGAGCTGCCTGAGCCATCGCCCTGCCCGCAGCCGGGAGCCCCCAGCAGGAGGCAGCTGCTCTCCTTGCCGGGAGATGGGAGGTGGCGAGGGCACGGTTTGCCGGGCAGGGCTTCCCAAGGAGAATTTCAACTCGCCGCTTTCAGCTCTGGCTGAGGCAGCTGGGAGTGCTGTTCACGTCCCCGGGAGCTGCTGCCGGAAGGGCAACTCGCAGCAGCCTGGTGCTGTGTGTGGAAGCAGCTCTAGTGCTGGCAGCCACGTGCAATTTCTATCGGCTTTATAGCAAATGGGCGGTTTCAAGCTGGGAGCGCTCGGCTCCTTGGGTGGGAAAAGTACTTGAAGTAGCCAAGCTGAGCCGTTTCTGAGAATTGCAAGCCTCGTGTCCTTATGATTCTTGATACAGTATTTAAATAGTTACTGTCGAGTTGAGACAGTATCTAGTGGATTTGTTAAGAGCGGCAGAAATGGTTTTTCGGCTGGAAGTGTGTTGGGATAAGCAACCCTCCTTAATGCCCGAATGACTTGGTTTTCCTTCTTTTCCCTTTTTTTCTTTCTAGATTGCCAAGCACTGCAGAGACGTATTTGGGATAAAGAAATGAAAGGCACGAGGGAAGCTCCACGCTCCCGAGGGAATGTTTAGGCACGTGCAGCTCCTGAACCGCACCGATAATGCCAGCTGCCACAGAAACCTTCTGAAGCTGGAAGGGACAGGGAAGACAATTCCAGGAGCAGTGGGAAGTGCTTCCTCCCAGGTCTGGATGGCGTTGAGGTCGCAACGAGGTCCAAATTATCCTTGTGCCTCTCCTGTTGCCAGCCCGGGACTAAGTCAGTGTTCCCTGAGTGGCTGCAGTTCTGCGTTTGGAGGGAAGAAGGCTGTGCTGGAGAGTGGTAGAAAGGTCCCTGCTGGTTGCTGTGTCCTCACTGGGCAGAGAACTCTGACCTTGGCCACATGGGTTGGTGAGTATTGAATCAATCCTGCCTCCTTTTGACTGACTTGTTCTAATGAGTCATCAGCAAGGACTGCTTTTAGCCGGCTTTAGTTTAGCTTCTTTTTCACAAATTTCTGGTTGTTTTGATCCTGAAATTGCCAAACCCTTAAGTTTGCTAAATTAACCCTGAAAAGATTCAACAAACCAATGCTGAGGGAATTAGGGATTGGATGGTTGGGATCCTATGGCCCTTCGAGGCCACGTTGGGTTCACCCCCTGATTTTGGTGCCAAGGGAAACTCCAAGTTAAGACTGATCAAGATAGGAAGCAGGTCTCTCGTGAAAGTCAGCTTTCCAAACCTTTGTTCCAGATCTAAAAGAGATGCAATGCCCTTGACAGAGACAAAGCAAGCTTAAAATGCCTGTAAGCAGGAAATCCAGGAGAAATGGCTGCTGGCTCCTGGCATCCTGGGCTTGCCAGGCAGGTTTTGTTCTTGATTGCAAGGCAGTTTTCTGGCCTCTGCAGAAATGCACCTGCATCCCACTGGAAAGGGGTGAGAAAAAAATTCCCCTCCTTCCCTGGCACAGCCCTGGAGCGGGAGCAGCTTGCCCTTATCCCAGAGTTATCCTGCTCCTGCCCAGGATCCCTCTGGTACCATGTGCTTTCCAAGCTCCCAGCACTGATGCATCTAAACAAGGAGAACAGTCCCTGTTCCTTCTCTTCTCCATCCTCGATGTTCCCAGGCCCTGCATCTCCCTGCCTATTCCCTGACTCCTCATCTCCATCCCACCTTCTCCTGGTCACATCTGGGCCTGAGATGTGTTTACCAGCAATTCCATTCCTTTAAAGGAAGCCAGGTGCCAAAAGCATCCAGCTGCAGAGAAGTCTTTAGAAAAGGAATGCAGACCTGCCAAGAAGGGCCCTGTCTTCCTGCATCTCCTGTCGTTGTGCTCTGTCCAGTTTTTCTCTCCATGCTTTCCTGTGATCCGGGTGTGTCCCTTCCTTTGTCCAGATCCAGTGCCAAAGGATTGAACAACTGACCAGTGGGGTCTGGCATGAGAATGGTTCTGCTAAAATGAGGGAAACAACGCTAGAAGAAAAGTGAGCTTCATTTGAATGTCTGAAATAAAAACGCTGGGTAAGGGCACTTTTCTGTTTGATTTGGTGCCACCTCTGCTTTTTTATGGCTGAAACTCCATGGTGAGCAATCCAAGCTGAAAGATGAAATGTGGGAGTCTTGGATTCCACGGTGGGCTTAAATTCCCTTTTCTCCTCTCTTTCAGCACAGGAAAAACCATTGAACTTGTGCCATCATTGTCAAGAGCTTTGGTGTTTCAGCTGCCAAACCCAACCTGGTCCTGCCCGTGGTGTGGGTAAGTCACAGGTTCCTCTTCTTCTCTCTGCTGTGATGGACTCTGTAAGGAATGCCATTTCCAGCAGCCTGGTCTGCTGGAAAAGGGGAGAGGGGAAAAGGAAATGTGGTGCCAGAGCTGTGTCCCACCAAGTTTTGTTTCCTTCCCTCTGAGGGCAGAGAGTCTCTGGGCCAAGGTGAGATTCCTGGGAGTGCTTAGATGAGCAATCCAGGGAACAGGAAGCTCGGAACTGCTACTGGAACCTACTGCCTTAGGTCTGCTTAGGTTGCAAAGATTGGGTCCTACAGTCCCAGAGCGATGAGGGGGAAAAAGGAACATGTGCAATTCATGGCAAAGCTTTGGTTATTGCTCGTGCAGTCTTTTAATTCTGCACTCTGAGTGACTGTCTGGTATCTTTCTGATGAGACTTGTCAGAGATTTAGATGGAGGAGTTGAATTTGGGTCCATTCGCTACAAAATCTTGCCAAGCCTGAAGGCCTGGGGTGATGACTGCTCTCAGTAAAGTTTATTAATCCTCTGTCAGATTTCCCTCAGCACTGAGTGGGAGAAGCGAGGGTTTAGATCAGGAATTCTGCAAGCAGGGCCTGTGTAACCCTCAGCTTCCTCTCTGTGTGTCAGTGAGCCAAAATCAGGAGCAAAGGTTGGTTTGGTTTTAAGAACTTCAAGTAACTTTAAAACAAAATAAATCAACTTTTTCTTCTTTTTTTTTTTTTTTAATTTTAGATTCTGGAACTGCCTCTCTGGGTGTGTGCTGAGCTTGTGCTGCTGTGGACTGTGCAGCCTTAATTGTTGCAGGGTTTTGTTCTTTTCACTGGGGAATTGGAAATAATAATTAATTAGAGCGCAGAGATGTTTTCTGAAACTTCTCCCTTTTTTCTGCCTTTTAATGGTAGATCTTCTCTTTCTGCCTCTGAATTCACAGTGATTCTCAGATGTCATTTCACCTGCCCAAATTCCTTGCAGCTCCTGGGGCAGAGAGAAGCTTCTCCTGTGGCCAAGGTTCAGTGGGAAAGTGATACTGTGTGTCCCACCTCCTTCAGACATGGAACTGCTCTTTATATCTTAGAGCCTAGACTTAGCTGATCCTTTTTCAACAGAAAGCTGCAGGCTGAACTCACCTGAATTACAGGGACACAACAGAGCAGGGTGTGAGGGACAGAGGGGTAGGAGCAGCGAGGTGCTTCATGCTGGCAGCTGACTTTGGTGTCGCTGATGTTTTCAGAGCCAGAGCAGATCAATTTGGTTCTGGTGCACCAGGAATGGGATCCAAACCTTGGAAAGTGTCTTGGTTTGAGACAAACTGGGAGGAAATGTTTTGAAATGAATGTGTTTCTTAATAGAAGGCGGGTTTCAGTCTTTTTTTTTCTATAGGCTTTAAAGGAAAATTTTTTGGAGAAAAAGTGAAAAGAATTGTTTATTTAATAAGTAGGGTGTATGTAGGTAAGAGGAAAAATAAGAATTAATAATATTAGATAATAATTTTTTTTGTGGTGGAGAAAATATCAGTAGATGTAGAGGGCTTTTTTGCAGGTGTGGTTTGGTTGTTTTTGGAGTTGGGGTGTGACGTGGGTCTTTTTGGGCCGTGGCTTGGGGTGTTTTGGTGGTAGCTTAGTTTTCTGGATTGGAATAAAGTTGAATGGTTTTGGAAAAAGAAGTTACAGTTTGGGGGGAATTTTTTGGTTTAGTTAATAAATGAGAGGTTAGTTTAAAAAAAAATAAAACATGGGTTTATTTTTNGATTTTTGTTGTCGATGTTACACAATATAGCTGAGAGAGAATTTGGGGGAGGATGTGAGTATTGTATATAAATTGTGTGTTGAAAGAATTTTATTCATTTTCTTAGAATTGTAAAGTTATAGAATTTATGTTTGGGCATAAAGTAGACAATAGGGGATATATAATATAATTTCAGGACATTTTTTATTTTATATCATTGGCTTAATGCTCAGATTAATATATTTTAATTTTATATCTATACATTTATATATATACAGTTAAATATAGATAGTGGTAGTGATATTTAGTAAATAGTGGCATTGATATGTGGCTTTTATTCAATATTAGATCTTTTTTGTGGTATACAGTGTATTGTTTTATTTTTTTGTAGTATTTACTATGTGTCATTTGTTTTTTGAGTCAAGATAATTTTATGGATGNATTCATTTTCTTAGAATTGTAAAGTTATAGAATTTATGTTTGGGCATAAAGTAGACAATAGGGGATATATAATATAATTTCAGGACATTTTTTATTTTATATCATTGGCTTAATGCTCAGATTAATATATTTTAATTTTATATCTATACATTTATATATATACAGTTAAATATAGATAGTGGTAGTGATATTTAGTAAATAGTGGCATTGATATGTGGCTTTTATTCAATATTAGATCTTTTTTGTGGTATACAGTGTATTGTTTTATTTTTTTGTAGTATTTACTATGTGTCATTTGTTTTTTGAGTCAAGATAATTTTATGGATTCGTTTTTTTGTATTTGAGGTAGAATTAAGTTAAATAATTTTTTAATAGACTTTTGATATGTATTATTGGGATTTTGTTTTTGTTTAGTGTGTGTAGGGGTTCAGATTGGGTAGGTGCTCTGAGGAGAAAGATGGTTATGTATTGTCATAATGGGAATATAACAGCTATACACTCTTCAAAAAATGCAAGTGGAGCCCCAGTGCAGCTTGGCAATTTCAGGTTTTTCTTCTAAATCTTTCCTCGCTCCATGATGGGGCACAAAGTATTTTTTTCGTGATAACAATGTTATGGTTTTCACTGTTATATGCAAACAGGTAGAGCAGATGTTTGAAAACAAAGCCTCTCAAAAAATTTCACTGATTAAGATTTAATGAAATATTAAAAGTGTAAAAGCACTATCAAAGTATCTTCTTCTAATATTGAGGATCTTCCCCAGCAGAAAACATTATGTACAGACAGTGCAATATGTTCTCCCTCCACACCCTGGGGAGGTTTTACACCCACTCCCCAAAACAACTTTCACTGCACAAGAGATGAACTGTGTCTCTGATAAGGTTTTCTTGAGCTGTGGTAAATGGAATTCAAGCAAACTTTTATTAACTGTGGTAAGGAACTTTCTGGAAGCAAAATTATACAAAAGGAACTTCAGCAAATTTGCACATGTACTTAATAGGATAGATCAGTGTAATTTTTTTATCAGACACCACCATGAATCGGAAAAAAAAAATGCACTTGCACTACTTAAGCAAAATTTTAATTTTAGTTCGTAGGCTTGTTTGTATTAAAAGCAGGTATCTCAAAATCAAATTCACATAAAATTCAGCATGTAAATAAGCTGAAGTTATCATTGGTCAAGATCTGTTGCTGAAAGGCAAGGGCTCTGAATGACATTTCAACAACCTTGTGGGGCAGCAGATAAAACTAGAACACACAAAACCAGAGCAGCAACAGCATCTCCCAGTGCACAGGACGAGGAGTGAAACTGTGCCCCCACCTCAGTGCATTGTTAAAGACCACCTGCAAACTGCTGCAAATTGGAATCCTGAGTCCAACACTGACCAGGGCAGGGGGAGCTGGGAACAGCAGCTCTTCCCCACACTGGAGTTTGCCTTTTCCACTTGAAGATGTGCAGGCAATTGTTTTCAAAAACTCACTGAGCACATTCCCATGTCGACATTCCCATCTCCCTGCTGTTGGGCTGGCAGGGAACTGGTGACTCCTTGCAGAAGGTGGATGCCCTGTACGCTGTCAGTCACGGCACTCAAAGGTGCTTCCTTAGTCTGAAGCTGAATCTTGGCTGCAAGCAGGAAAAGGAAACCCAAGTAACTTGACTATGGTGAGAGTGAGTGAAAGTTTAGTTAATCAGAAAATCCTATTATTTTTGTTGAAGATGTTTTCGTATTAGAGAAGAAATTTGGTCCTGCCTTTCTTGTAGCTACAAAGAAAAGGTGACAGGAAACACTGTTCTGCCTAAGTCTTTCCTGCCAGCGAAATCTGTTTAAAAAGTTCACATATATGTCAAAATCCCAAAAAAATGTCTGTAATTGAGGCCCAGTGAATGAGCGAGAGCAACACTGTGTATCCAAATGACAAAAATCCCAAAACTTTCTTATGGAAAGAAATAATTTCTGGCACACGCAGGGCCCGTGTCACGGTCTGGGGGTTTCCGTCAAGGTTTTCTGCGATCCCAGTGGCTGCAGCTCGCCCTGGCAATGACCGCGGGGGCCTGAATGGGGCGTGGCCGGGCTGAAGGGCGTGGCCCGGGTGATGGGCGTGGCCCGGGTGATGGGCGTGGCCCGGGGTGGACGGGCGGGGTCGGGCTCGAGGGGCGGGGCCGCGGTTCCGGTGCACGGCGGCCTCGGGATCGGGATCGGGATGAATGAGGCGGAGGGGCTGCGGCAGCGGCGGCCGCTCCGCCCGCAGGTCATCACCGAGGACAGCCCGGCGCAGGAGGCCAAGGAGGGCAGGTGGGTGCCCGGGCGGGGCGGCCGCCGTGACACTGCGGCTGCAGGGCCGGGGCTGGGCCCGGCCCCGGGGA